>JAOXJP010193044.1:0-12217 GCA_025762735.1 Platanus orientalis | reverse complement strand
TGTGTGAAGTGTGAATTCCCCAAGATCTATCCTAATTATGGTTAAATTAAGAAGTAATCTTGCCTTGCCTATTGTTTGGAACACTAGAGGTGATATTGGTTGATCTTTATGATTTGATTTGATAGAAGACCATATGAATTTTTGAATTTCTATGAAACATATCAAACTCGTTGACTATATCAAACTCTATGTTTCCTATGTGATTATGTACAATGTGTGAACCCTCGAATTCTAACACATGTTTGAATCATTGAATCTATATGAGAAGTTTGTGAATCACCATAACCTCAGACTTATGAATATGCTAACATTGAACCTAAGTGAACTATATGTACTTGAAATGGTCAGTTTATGACAATATAATGTTCATGTTAGTTGTACACATTGTGGAATTATTCCAATTATCGAAACTATGTAGACCTCTGAACCTATCGATGTGAACTCATTTGGACTTTGAACCTTTAACGATTTAAGCCCCGTCATCGAGCTAAGTGCGACCTTTGGACTCTAAACTTCTGGGCCTTATCATAGTGCTAGATGTGGTCATTAATGATCTAGGTCTCGGCACTGGGCTAAGTGCGTCTACTAACTCTTTGGGCCTTGTCACAGGGCCAAATGTAGTAGTTAACGATCTAGGCCTTGACACCGGGCTAAGGGTGTTCCCTTTCAAACTTTGGATATTGAACTTTAGAACCCTATAAATGTGAAACCTTGTGGACTCTAAACACTGAACTTAGAACACTTTGAATCTTTAAACTCCGAATATCGAATATGCAACTATTGTGGACCATGTGGATTCTGGACACTACGAACATCAAAATCTAAACACTCCAAAATCACAAAACATTGGATCTCTCAAGATTAACATATGTCATTAGATTGTGAGCTTTGACCTTAGCATTGAATTATTATTCGAACTTTGATCTTTGTATTGAACCATTGGTTTCTATCTGACATGTGACTATTGACACTTTGGTACTAGTATGATTGTGATTATTACTTTGATATCTGTCTAGTTTCATATTGACCTTTGGACATGCTAGTATTTAGATTTATCCTTTACTTCAAATTATTTATAGTTTGCTAGATTTCTTACAGGTTGGGACTAACCCAACAGTTTGTTTTTTAGACTGATCATTGATGCAGATCCCTCCTTCGAGAGACTTGATTCAACAGGCTCTACTTTTTTGTTCTTACGTTATTTGTTCCGAGCATGTTATTTGACCCTCTATATAGGGACACATTTTGGATTATTAGATATTCACTTCCCTCTTATTTAAGAGGGCACCCCAGTGATGTAGATATTCGGCATCTTTACTATATTGATTATCATGGAGGTTGTAGTGATATTTTCATTTTGAGATATTGAGATGATACTACTGTGACATTGGGGTTTGGATTACGCTTCCGCAAACTATCATTCCGAATATGTGTGGTTATTGGATATTGACTATGTTTCCGCAATCTTTTGAAATTTGACTATTGAACTAAATGGACATAAGAAAAATTAATGTGAATATGTAAACTATTGGATCTTACTTATGGGCCCATGATTTAGGTCAATATTATGTGGGTTATTGGACTTATGAACAATAATGAATCCAAATCTTGAACAACACGGATCCATATCCGAATCCAAGTTCGGGGGTGTTACACTACATGTACTTACAAGTTTTGGAATGGAATTAACAATACAACAAAATCCGTAACAAGTGCAACCAGGCTAGCAATGCCTTTAGCGAATAAGGTAACCAAAGATGGTTTTTATAGTATTTCTTATAGAAATCTTAATAAAAATAATTAAAAATTCCTTAAATGGGTGGGGTGAGCGATATTCAAGATTCAAATATTAAAAAATAAAAATGAAAGAATTAAAATAAAATAAAATAATCAAATTTGAGAAGAAACCAATGAGCATTGATTGCAATAATACCGATGTCTTTTGGACTTTGAACCGGTATTTAGGATATGTAAACTAGGGCTACTGAAATCTAGTAAACTCTTTTGAATCATTTTTTTCTTTGTGTAAACCAACTAAACATGTTATCCACTACCAATTCAAACATATATAGCCATTTTCTATGGTGCGACTAGGGTTGTCAACAAGCCGAGCTTTGCCTAGCTTAGCTTAGGCTCGTCACCCAAGGATCAGGATCAGGCTTAGGCTCATCATGAGCCTGAGGGCTGAGCTTGGCTCAGGCTTAGGCTCTGCTCATTACATTTAAATATGGTGAGTGGTGAGTGAGCAATAGGGTTAAAAGAGTCAAGCATTATTTCAAATTAAAAAATGTTCAAATCAAAAGAAGTCATTTATCACTGTGTATTTTGTCAGTCACTTTTTGTTTTTTAAACTTTTTGATCAGTCAATTCTTGATAAACTATTAGGGTTATTTTGGTCCTTTGCTCCCCATAACTGACATACAAAGTATACTTCAGTAGGAGCAGCTTTTAAATTTATGATTTACATTTCATTTAAAAGCAGTTCACATTTTAAAAAATATTATAAAATAAAGGAAAGAGATACTTTGATTATGACATGTGTATTAATATATTAATATATAACAGACCTTTTAACGAGCTGAGCTTTTAGTGAGCTAAGCTTATTGAAGCTCGGCTTAGGCTCATTTAACAAATGAGCTCAATTGAAAGCTCAGGCTTGGCTCATGATGAGCTGAGTCAAGTGAGCTCGGCTCATGGACAGCCCTAGGTGTGACATATTTCGACCTTGTGCCTATCCTAGTTTTCATGAGTGCTCTAGAGAATTTGTCCAAGTTCTCATAAGAAGTGGCCCCACTTCCACACTCATATAGGTGAACTCATTAGATGCGTATTGTCACTAAATGTACCACCCTTAAGGGTTAAAAAATTCATTAAGAGTATAAGAACTCAACCTCCTCATTATTGTAATTTCACACTATCCACACCATATGAAGGGACTTAAAGTAAAAGCTCTCATGACAGTGATATTCGAGTTATCCTACAACTTATCATTACTCATTTGAACCTACTTCTTGGGATCTCCAATCACATAGGTTGGGTTACTATCTCATACAAATCATGATTAGGTTATTAACTAGTCTCATCCCCTTTAATGTATCCATCACTAACTTTCTAGTTTGTGGCTTTGTCTGAGGATCAATTAAGTTTTCTTTTGACCTCACAAAATCCAGTGATATTATACCACTATTCATTAATCTTCACACTATATTGTGACTTAAGCATATATGTCTATTTTTCTATTGTATATATTATTTTTGGCTATGCCAATAGCCACCTGATTATCACAATGCATAGACACTGATTTGAATTGGTAGAGTCCATAGTAGAATGTATGCCAAGAGGTTCCTTAATCACTCAGCCTTTTCTCTTTCCATTGTTGAATGGGTCACAAGTCTACTTGGTAGAGTTCCAAGAGACTGCACTACCACAAGTGTAAGCACATATCCACTTGTGGATTTGGTATCAAGAGTATCGGATATCCAATTTGCATCATAAGAGCCCTCAAACACTGTGGGTGAACCACTATAATGCAAGCTATAATTAGATACACTCTTGAGATATTTAAATAATCTAACTACTGTAGACCAATGGGTCTAATTAGAGTTGTGAGTATATCTACTCAATCTACCCACAACATATGCAATATCAAGATAAGTACTATCTGACAAGTAATTTAACTTCATATTACATTTGCATATTCAATTTAAGCCACTAAGATTCTTGTATTTTTCTTTAAGTGTATGCTAGAGTCATATGACATAGACACTGGACTACAATTTAAGTGTCCAAACTTCTCAAATATCTTATTCACGTAGTGTAACTAGTTCAACATTAGTCCACTTAGGATTCTCAATATTTTGATTCTAATATCACATATACCTCTCTAAGAAGCGAAGACATCTTCCAAGATCAAGAAACCAAGCATGAAGCCTTTAAAGATTGTTGAGGTCCAAGCTTTGAAGATTCTAGCCTCTCCATGCTCATAAAAGGAAAACTAAGGTAAAGAAGATGTGGAATTAATTAAACATGACTTAAGAACCTTTTGAGGGTTATTGAACCCTTCCAAGACTTTCCCATAAAACCTACAATGGTTAGGAATCATTTATAGGAAAAATAGCTAAAAAAACAGGGAAAACAAATCGATCTGAGGGGTATCGGATCCATCTGCACTTAGTGGATCCATCCACCTAGGGTGCGAATCCATCCACTTAGGCCAGTAGATCGATCTAAGGCCTCTCAAGAATCAGTTCTTATAACTAATTGTTCCATTAAATCCATCCGATTGTGGTGAATTCATCTGAGCGGATCAATCCGTCCTAGTCAGATCAATCCGTTGTCACAAAATTTTAAAATATATATATATATATATGAGTGATAGGGATATTTTAACCATTGATAAAGATGCCAAATCAATGGTGCACAACCATGTTCGTCCCCTATAAGTATAACAGAGCTTCAAATGGCCTCTCTAACACACACAAAGCCAAGTTTTTAGAAAGAGAGAGCAACTTTGGGACATTCATTCCTCCCAACTACTCTTGGCTTTCATTGATGAGCATTTATTAAGAAATACCATTCTAGAGCCATTAATATTCTTCCCCCTATATCATACCTTGAACACCATCTAAGAAGGAAGTGAACAAGGGTTTATTTGTGAGTAAACCCCAGGTTGAAGCTCTAAGAAGCGAGGAGGCAACTCTTAGGAGCATTATGGGATTCTAAGGCATTCAAGCTCAACAAGGAGCAACCCACTTGAAAGGCAAGAAAACAATACACCAACTGTAAAAGAGGTAAGTTGTATTGACTTTATCTTTACTTGAGATTGTAGCACTTCCACTAGAAACACAGGAAGTGTATACCACACTTGCCGGAGACACCAAATGTAAAACTTGCAAGTGATTAGAGTAATCACTAACATTACAAGTAGACTAGGTTTTATTTAATTTTAACCTTGATTGTATTGTATAAATCTTAATAAAATTAAGTAACTCAATGATGAGCTTTGACAATGGGTGTAGGCCGTTGTGCCAAGCCACTATAAATATTATGTTGTGTGTTAAATGCTTATGGTATGAATTTTGCTATTCTTCTTACATGGCATGTCATATTTAGCATCATTGTGCAAACTATCATCTCCTTTAAATTGCTATTATCTCAACTAATTAAGAATTAAAATTGAACATTGTCATTCCACTGCATTTGTAATCACTAAAGGTTTAATTTAAATTACAAGTGCAATGACTTCTCATTGTGTCATTAACCTTGTTGAACATCTTTAATTAAAAATTAAACTGGGGGAAAATCAAAAGAATTTTTATTAAATCCTATTCACCTCCCCCCCCCCTCTCTAGGATTAAAACCAGACTTTCATGTTTGACATGCATAGGTGTCTTATGGAGTTGTTTGTTTTGAAAAACATGATTTGTATCTAATAGGTGGAAGGGAATCCTATAGACTTCTTTCACCTTGTGGGATTGAACATACCAATGGCTTTGAAAATCTAATTTGGTTAAAAAAAATCCAATGCATTTTTTGAAAAAATATAAAGTAGTTCATGAGCAACCTATTTATGACAAACATCTTCTAATCCCTCTTTCAACTTGTGAGCCTTAATTTTTTTAGCATTATACTCAGTCAAGAGAAATAATGGTCTTTGATAGGCAAAGTTTTGGTACTATGCAAAACTAATAAAATTACAAAAGTCATTGTAATGCAAATATTGAAAACCATTTGAACCAATTAGAACAAAATTGCAAAAAGTGTTTTAAAATCTGAAAAGTGGTAAATTCAGTAAAAATATCTTCAATATCATGAAGAATATAAGTGGTTATGGTACTTACTTGATTATAATTGAGTATATTAAAGAAAAAAATCATTTAATGGATTCTACATGATACGACATGATGAAAGCTATGACGAATCAATGAAGAGGGTTTATTATATGACTACTACTATGTCACCCCCCTTTTAATTAAAATATATGTCATGTTTGATTTATGATTACATTGATTGCTTATAAGGTCTTGCATTTATATGTAATTTGTTGTACCCCAAAACCTATACCTTGTTAGCTATTTATTTTGACATGTGACATTGATCCATTCATTCTTAAACTGATGCCTTTTTAATATTGCATATAATTTTTATTTTTATTTTTTTGCCTTTATATTCACATACATATGAAGTGGAATCTTGCATAATCTAATCATAATCATTCCATTCACATAAGTATATATTCCCATTCCCATTAGATATATAGTTTGACATGCTAAATAAAATCCATAATCCATCATCCATAACCATAGTCTGACATTTAACATAAATAAAGATCCATAAATAATAAATTTTCAAATAAATTGAATCCACTAATGTATTACATCCTATAAAATAAACTGAAATTAAGCTATCTAACAAAATAATCTAAACTAATGCTGAACAAAAATAAATGTCTCCAAAATTGAGTCTAAAATAAATAACTGACAAGAATCTTAAATAAGTCATGTAATTTGTTGTGTCATTGTCATTGTCATTTGAAAAACATGGTGTTAATTCTATAAGCGTGATTGGCTTTGCAAGTAAGTATAAATACTTAAACATACAGCAGTATCTAGAAGTATATGGGTTGGTATGATCACAAATAATTTTCATTAAACATAACAGATCATGCTTTTAAAAAATAATTAGTTTTCTTATCAATACATGTTGAAAATAATGCTTAGTAATGCAAAACAGAACAAATAATGAATCATAAATCAAAATGAAAAAACTAAACTGATATAGAAAATTATAATGTTGAACTGAAATCAAAGTACATAAACAAAAACTGAACTAAAACATATAATTGAATCATATAATTGAAACATATATCTGAGACCAACTGAATATCTAAAATTTCCAAACATATTGCAAACTAGACATCAAATAACTGAATCATATACCAGAAATCTCCCACATGTGTTGTGAGCTAGATAATAGGTAATGGAACAAAAATAAACGCATCTATAATCTGATGGTAGGATACCACTATCTCACCCCCTAATGATAAGGATCAAATCGACTTGTCTATTGATGTGACTAGAAGAAGTGGGTACCAAATCGCATCTATTTAAACCCGATGAAAAGGGACCCATCAAAACTTTATCTTTGATGGCAAAGGGGTTTAATAACATAATAGATACTGGATATATCAAATACAAAACATATATCATCTTTAAAAATAAGGGTATTTCTCATAATGAAAGTAAACAAATATCAAAGTAGATCAAAACATATTCATTCGAAACAAAGCTATATAATTCTTAACATTTACCTTTTGATGCAAAACAAAAAACAAGAGTATCTGACCCACCTAAGCACATAGCTCTACTAATTCTTAATAAAGCATTCATTACAATCCATTAAACAATCTTTCAAAATAAATTTTAACAAAATCCATTTAAAAACTAAATCAAAAAGCATATTATAATTTAGTTTACAATTTACATAAAAAAAAAACCCTTTACAAAATAACCATTCTTATGCAATATACGGATTAGAACAATAATCTAATGGTCTAGGGAATAAAAAATAAAGCATAGAGTTGTAAAACATAATTTTCCTTTCAAAAACTGCCTTTCTAAAAACATAAATCAATGAAAAATGAAGTAAAACATACATGATGTCTTGTAATACGAGATTCCAATCATTCTAAGAACCTTGGAACATTAAAAACAATGTAAAGTATTTATGATTACTTACAGAAATAGGATTTCATGTAAATTGAGAACTTATGAGATTAAAAAATGAAGCATAATATAAACCAAAACTTGTAAAATGTGAATCAAAGAGTGATAAGAACCTAAAAGATAGAAAAATGATGTAAAGTATTCATGATTAATTGTTTTTCTGAAATCTAAAACTCTTCCCAAGCTTTTCATTCCTCACCAAAAATCCTTTAAATCCTTGTTCTCTCTCTCTCTCTCTCTCTCTCTCTCTCTCTCTCTCTCTCTCTCTCTCTCTCTTGCTCAGTCTCTCGTTCATAGATATTGCATGTAGAATTAGGTCAAGTTATATTGATTATATAGAACCTATAAGAGTCCTAGGCAAAGTAGAAACCCTATTTGGCCAAAAAATTGAAGTTTATAAAATTTTAAAAATCATGTTTGCATGATACGACCGATCAAAATTATTTTTAATCCTTCCAATTTTATATTTTGACAGATTGAAAATATTTTCGATCGCTTAAACCTATTCCAGCACTCTAAAATATTTTCGAGCACTCTAAATTTCCATATTTTTAGTATAAACACTTTGTACGCAAACAACCGTAATTTTCTCTAAAAAACTCCAATTTGATCACCGTTTGTTGCATTGGACAATAGACTTTGAGATATTTTTAATAGTATATAATTTGCAAACTAATACATTCAGAATTAATAAAGGTTTATCTCTAAATTTACCCAAAACAACTAGTCATTGAATGCGAAACAAGTAGGGATATTTTTCCTTCATCTCATCCTCAACTTTCCAAGTTGCTTTCTTTTCGAAATATGGAGTCACCTTCAAAAATAGCACTCTCTCCTTTCTATCCAATATCTATATCAGTTGTTCTTCATATGAGATGGGTCTCGCATATACTTCCTTAACATGGATACATGAAACACATTGTGGACATGTGACAACTCCTACGATAATTCCAGTTCATAGGAAACTTCACCCATCATTTTCAAATTTTCAAATGGTCCGATGAGCCTGGAACTTAACTTCCCTTTCTTTTCAAACCTCAGTACACCCTTTGATGGTGATATCTTCATAAATGCATGTTCTCCAAATTGAAACTCTAGTTCTCTTCTCTTATCTACCTTACTTTTTTTCCTACCCTCAGCTGAAAGCAGTCTTTCACGAATCAACCTAATATTTCAATTGTCACCTAAACCAACTTTAGCCTAAGTTTCTTCCTTTCTCCAACTTCTTCCCAACATATAAGTGTCATGTACCTTCTTCCATTCAATGCTTTAAATGGTTCCATCTATATGCTTGTTTGAAAATTGTTGTTGTAAGCAAATTTGATCAAATGTAGATGATCATCCAAACTTGCTTTCAAGTCAATTACACATGCTCTTAGAATATTTTTCAATATTTGTTTAGTCCTTTCTGACTGTCAATATGAAAAAGGATAAAAAGATGTACTAAAATCCAACTTCGTTCCAATAACTTGTTGTAAGTTCTTCCAAAATCTAGAAGTGAATCGTGAATAACAGTCTGAAACTATTCCAACCAAAATACCATGAAGTTTTACGATCTCATCGATGTAAAAATTAGCCTACTTATCAGGCGAGTAATTAACCCAAACATCTTAGAAATGGGCAAACTTGATCAATTGATCCACAATAACCTAAACAAAATCAAATCCCTTGCTAGTCTTTGGCAATCTACTAACGAAGTTTATAAAGATATGTTTTCACTTCCAATTGGGATTTTTCAATGGTTGCGACAATCATGTTGGCTTCTAATGTTTAGCTTGCACTAGTTGACAAGTCAAACACTTGGATACAAAATCCACAATCTCCCTCTTGATGTTGTTTCACCAATAATACTCTTTCAGGTATTTATACATCTTTATACTTCTTAGATAAACTAAGTACGTTGCTCTAGTTCAGAGTCATTAGGCACACACACAACCTCTTACCATACCATAAGGAATCATCTTGTTGAATTATGAAATCAGATTTCTATCTTTTCTTGGTATCTTCTATGATCTTCAGAATCTGGGGATCTGAACTCTAAGTTGTCTTTATCTTTTCATTCATTACAGGTTGCACCCTAAGGTGTGCCACCACGCATGTTAAATTTCCTAAATATTTTTTACTTAATGCATTAGCTACCACATTGACTTTTCCAAGATAATATAGAATCAAATTGTCATAATCCTTATCAACTCAAGCCATCTTCTCCACCTTAAATTTAGATCCTTATGTGAAATCAAATATTTCAAACTTTTTGGATCTATGTAAATCTCACAAGCTTCATCGTACAAGTAGTGCATTTATATCTTTAATGCGAACACAACCGCCGTTAATTCCAAATCATGAGTTAGATAATTATGTTCATAAAGTTTAAGTTGTATTGATGCGTAGGAAATCACCATCCCATCTTGCATCAGTACACAACCAAAACCTTTTATGGACACATCACTGTAAATCATATACCAATGCTTAATGGTAATGTAAAGACCAAGAAAAAACTAGACGATCCTTTAGTTTTGGGAAACTATATTCACACACTTCTTTCTAATCAAACTTGGCATTCTTTTACGTTAGCTAGTCAAAGGTCCAACTATGCTAGAGAACCTCAACGAATCTCTTGTAGTACCCAACCAGTCCTAAAAAGCTACGAACCTCAAACACATTCATAAGTATAAGCCAATTAAGTAAAGCCTCCACTTTCTTGGGACCTTCATTGATTCCATCTTTTGAGATTACCTATCCCAAGAAAACAACCTTATCTAATCAAAATTCACACTTATTGAGTTTTACATATAAATTATGGTCCCTCAAAGTCTACAATGCAATCCTTAGATGTTTTTCATGTTCCTCTGATCTCTTTGAGTAAACCAAGATGTCATCACTGAACACTATAATAAACTGGTCTGGATAAAATCTAAACACCATATTTATCAAGTCCATGAATGTTAACGGGGCGTTTGTTTGTCCAAATGACATGACTAGAAATTTAGTGTTCATATCAGGTGTGAAAAGTAGTCTTGGATATATCATGATTCTTAATCCAAAGATGATGGTAACCAGTTCCAAGGTTGATCTTAGACAAGACCTTAGCACCTTGTAGTTGATAAAAAAAGTCATCAATCCTGGACAACAAATACTTGTTCTTCACCGTCACCTTGTTCAACTTTCTATAATCAATGCAAATTCTTATGGTTTCATCCTTTTTCTTCACAAATAACATTTGTGCACCTATTCGCCATGGGGTGCCCAAAACCTCCATCTATCAATTCTTGTAACTACACCTTAAGCTCTTTCAGCTCAACTGGTGCCATATGATACATTGTCTAAACCAATCCAGGGTAGCAACTTTTCCTAAAATTATTAAGAAACTTTGTAAAAATAGAAAATTTGTAAAAGTCATTGTCATGCAAAATATTGAATATCATCAGACCCAATTAGAACAAAATTGCAAAAAGTGTTCTAAAATCTGAAAAGTGGTAAATTCAATTAAAAAAATTTCAATACCATAAAGAGCAATCCCAGTGCACAAGGCTCCTGCCACTGCTGGGTCTGGGAAGGGTCAAATGTACACAGCCTTACCTCTGTAAGTAGAGAAGCAAATTTTTTCAATACCATGAAGAATATAAATGGTTACAATACTTACTTGAGTGTAATTGAGTATATTAAAGTAAAAAAATCATGTAATGGATTCGACATGATACGACACATAAAAACTATAACGAATTCAATGAAGATGGTTTATCAAATGACTATTGGTATGTCGTCCCCCTTTTTAATTAAAATATATGCCATGTTCATTTATGATTACATGGATTGCTTATAGGATCTTTCATTTATATGTGAATTTCTTAGATGCATGCTGTGTTAAGTTGTCCAATGAATTTATGCATGTCAGGGGAAAATGTGATGGTGGTATCCAAACGGGTGTATATGAGCAACAAATTGATAAAGTATTTTCATTGATTTCCTCAAGGTTGGGAGATTCTGGTTTGTCAACTTTCTCTAAGTCAAGAAATGATTTAATGATTTTTCCTAGTTTGTAGTATGGATTGTTGACTTCTTCTAAGGTGAGAGAATGGCTCGATGACTTCTTTTAAGCCGAGAAAATGTCTTGATGACTTCCTCTAAGATTGGCTTTCTATAAGTTAGGTTGACATATTTACCCACTTTCCCCAAGTCGATGCGTGAGCTCCTACTCAAATGCAAAAGGATGGCTTGATGCATTCCTCTAAGCCAAGAGAGTGGTCTGTTGACTTCCTCTAAGCCAAGGGGATGTCTTGGAGACTTTCTCTTTGCCAAGAAAATAGTTTATGACTTTCTCTAAGATGTGGTGATCAATTTAGAAACTTTACCCAAGTCGATGCAAGAGCTCATATGTGATGCAGGAGAAAGGATGACGACAATCTCTGAGTGACGGTAAGCAACCACACACTAGGGAGAAATGATAATGACCATCTTTAAACCAGTGGATGGAAAGTAGGGATGTCAACTTC
>JAOXJP010193022.1:0-26193 GCA_025762735.1 Platanus orientalis | reverse complement strand
TCCAAATAAAGTCACCAGGTGTCCTGGACACCATCCTGGACAGGAAATTTGTTCCTATTTTTTGGCAAATAAATAATATTTATCCATAATTACCAAAAAATATTAAAAAAGTACTTATCCATAAGTATTTACCATATCATCCTTTTAACTTTTGTGTATTTACCACGACACCTGTTGTCAGGCATCATATCAAGCATTGATTTGATTGGTTATTTGGTGATCATTTTCCATTCAGAGAGGAGATGATTGGAGCCTAGGCTAGGACGTCCAAATTGCTTTTCTACATTTTTATGAGAAGATAATATCAAATTAAAATTAATAAATTAAGCCACATTAAAATGTAAGAGTTCAATTTTTTCTATAAAATAGCCCACGATTTCAAATTACAACCAAGTTCTCTTCGTTTGCTCCCTACTTATGATAGTAATTATTTCATTTTCTTAAATCACATTTTTGCCTCTTATTGATCTTGTAACTGTTTAGGTAATAGGGTTTGTTTTCTGGAAAAAAAAAAAAAAAAAAAAAATCTAAGGCTGCTGGATCTGTGGAATTGGAGGGCAGTAACAGCCCTTCATTTATATTTCCATTGTTTGAATAAAAATCAAATGGAATGCTGAAAAAAGGGCCAATACTGTAAAATTGATTTTGGTTAGCGGGTTGGTTATTCTTAATTTCTTCACTCGATCATGGTGTTTTTAAGAAATCGATGATCTTCTTCTTCTTGAACTACCCACTATTTATATTGGTATTGAGTTCTTGGAGTGTAGCTTGTAGGTATCTCTCCATGTTGTACGATGAATTTCCCCCAGGATTCTCTGTAAAATGTTAAAGTTCAGATATTGTTCAGCAGATTTCAATGGTTGACATGTGGCAAAATAATAAATGAAATTGAAACTATGCAGTTCAGTTTATTGATTTTTTTGGATACGTATTGGACCACCAAAATCTTCTAAACATTAACTAAAGTTTAAAAATCTGGAGACAATCACAAGTCGATTAATTTGTACTCTATCTCTCCTTTAAATAAAATTGTCAATTATATATATATATATATATATATATATATATATATATATATATATAAAAGTTTAATAGATTACAAAAATATTTCTCATTTTTATATTTAAGAGAACACATATTTCTCTTTTATTTTTTCTTTCCTCCTGATCGAGAGAGGATTGTATCCACTTCTCTTATCTTATGCCCCTCTCCGCCCCAGGGGGTGGGCACATCAACACCGACAAGTGATTTTCACTTTTTTTTGGGGGGTGGGGTGCATTTCACTTGTCGGCACTGATGTGCCCGCCCACCCCCTGACACGGTACAGAGAGAAGCATTAGATAAGAGGAGCGGACACAATCCTTGGGACTCCCGATCAGGATATGATTTTTAGATCCCAAAAATTTAAGTCAATATCTATATACTTATGAATCAAGTTTATTTTCACAGGTTTTGACATTTCTTTATGGCCGAATCAGAGGAGGTTTATTTGTTAGTGTGCTGTTTTAGTATTTCTTTTCAAATCTTTTTTATAGTTCAAAGGAATTTGTCACCTCTTTACAACTGAAAATCATAAGAGGTTTGTTCATTTGGAGACTGGTCTCCATGGATTGAAAAGAGAGCTCGATAGAGCAAGAACTTTAGATTTGATTTATCACCGAAATCCCACTTCCCTCGCCGTCATCGTGTTCATCACCGGACTTTCAATGAGAATGTTTGCATAGAGAAGAAATGAACAGGGAGAGGATGAGGGGATAAAGAGACTGGTGGTATTTAGGGTTTGTGAGCTTCTTGAAAGCGACAAGAATGCCAACACAAAAGAAGATCACATAAAAAACGGGGAAAAACAAATAAAATGAGACAAAAAAGAGGAAAAACAAACAAAAGAAGCACATGGTTTATGTAAAGTTTTTTCTATTGAAAGAAACTCTGAAGAGATACTCTCCATTAACAATCTAACAGATCTGAAAAATTGATATCATGCAATTTGAACTGATCTCAAAAGGGTAGTTCCACAGATTTGAGAAATCCTCTCCTTAAATTGGTGTTGGAAGTCTTGATCCCTTCTCTGGTTTGGGATTGTTTTGTGATTTCTATCCAGTTATTTTGGTGAATGGACTGAATATCAATTCCATCTTGGACATCTGCAATTTCCAACTTTGTAGATGATCCTCACAAATCCAAACCCAGCCTAAGCCCCATGTTACTGAAACTTTTTAACTGACAGTTAAACAAAAATAACCCTTTCTCCACTTGTAGAAAAATACTCACGTAAAACAGCTCATGTATCTCTTAACACCTATAGATTTAGTTTATCGACCTTATACCCTGAATTTTTACAAGTGTATAAAGGGTACAAGGCAGTAAAGACTAAAGAGTGAAGAACAAAGGTGTAGTCAAAATAAGAGAAGGCACAATACAAGGCAACAGAAGAGAAAGAACGAAACTCTGCTAAGGGACTTGTCGGCCTGCTTCTCTAGCCTTCTTATCCTGGGACTGGTACTCCCTGTCAAGTAGTATGAGTTTGGATATGAATACAAATCCAAGCTCGCCCCGGAGTTCCCAAATGCCCTTGCATAGACCATCTCCCCAAACATCCCAACTATTGGATGGATTACATTTGTCGACATCGTAGTTTCCCTGAGATTATACATCGGTGATGATGACGCTGATGTTGGTGTCGCATAGTTTCTGTATTGATGCGAGTAGTATTGCTGTTGTGGTGGATATGCTGGCGACCGTGACCGGTAAGAATTACGGTGAGGTTGCCGACTAGGAGGTGACTCAGTAGATGTAATTGTAGTTATCAGGGCGTGAACCCCAGAAGCAGAAGGTCTACTTGGTATCTGAAGACCAGGTTGGGGGGCTTTGCCTTTCGATTGGGTTTGTTCAGGGGCTTGGCTGCCGACGTAGAGGGGGATCAGGGTAGTGTGGGATACATTGGCCTTACATACAGGGCATTGTTGTTTTTGTTGTTCTTCTTCTGGGCCAGTGGAAGTGCCCTGGAAGTGAAGCCACTTGTAAATGCACGGCCAGCAGTAGAGGTGGCCGCAGAGTGTCACAACCGGCTCTTGCGCGTAGTCTAGGCAGATGTTGCAGTCGAAGCAGCCTGTAGCGGTGTCTGCGGTTATAGCAGCATCCGAGACGGATTTCCATTTCTGCAGAGATGATCTATCACCGTCCACCTCGTGCTGTGGCACGTCTTGGAAGGATTGCTCTGTGGCCATGTGCTCTGCTTCGTCAATGTGTATTAGATACCAGTCTCCTAGAGAACTCTGAGGAACACAAGGGAAACAGATTTGCAAGAAGGTTAGAATACTTGAAATTTAATAATCTAGAGTGTTAATTATCCCAAAATAAAAAAATAAAAAAATTCATTAGTGTTAGATTAAAGAAAATGAGGTGAGCAAATATATACATATATATATAAGCTTTGTTTCATGAAGATCAGATGAGATATGGCCACCTACTGGCGTGTTGAAACGTGGGGTTATATGTTTACCCGCACCTACCAGTCATTTTTTAAAAGGAGAAAACTTCTTGGGCAAAAAGAGACACTACCACCGTCTAAAATTCTAAACCATTTCAGGACTTGGATTCAGAAGTTTAGCGTTCGTTAAACAAAAAAATTTCTTAATACATAAACGCAAAAATAGAAGCTAAATCTTAAAATCTGTGGCTCTGAAATTGAAGGGGCCTGCTAGAAGACCCATGTGTTCTAATTAACAAGGATCACGTCAAACAATATTAATATATTTTTTAAAATAAAAGGGTTTTTTTTTTTTCCTTTTCTACGTAATATATTTTCGGAATAGTAATATCAAAGTTGATAACCGGAAAACAAAAATATAAGAAAAGAAAAATCAACACAGAAAGAGAATGGGTAGCGACTCTCAGGAAGAATTTCTGACTGGAGGATGGTTTATGTAAATAAGAACAAAGGGACGTTCCGAGAGGTTTCCAGACCACCCCATCAAAACCAGGGAAAAGGCTTTCGTATTCCAAGCCGAGTCAAAAAGGAGAAAAAAGTCTGGATCGTTCTCTTCCAAGAAATTACTCACACCGAGTCTGGATTTTCGGATGGGCCGAGTTAACTCTCCACTGCAATTTTCTTCTTTTGGGAGTTACGGTTGAGCACGTCAAAGAAGAAAACAAGGTTGACAGCCGCTTTTGAGCTCTGGAACAAGACAATAGCCCATAACCGAAATGTCTTTTTTTTTTTCATATTTGAAAGATTTCGCTTCAGGCAAAGTGACCGAGAGAAGAAATTAGAAACTCATATAAAACAAGAGAAATGGAGGAAAATAAAACAATATAATTTTAGAGAAGGGGAAACAAAAATTGTTGGTTGTTGTTGTTTTTTCCTTTCTCAGAATCCTTCTTTAAGAAACAGAGAATGTAAACACCTCAAAAGGCGATCTCAATCAGCGAAACCAGATCAACAAGCAATGATGCTCTCATAGATCGGAAAAGAAAGATAACAAAACAGGCGAAAAGGGAGAGATTTCAGCCGCACTACTTACTAGGGGAAAGATCAGTTTCAGGGTTTACACAAAGGTTTAATAGTCAGAAATCATAATGAGTTCAACACTCTATAAAACGACTCGTAGAAGATTTAACAGAGAGAGAAAACTGGATATGGAACTCATTCTGAGAAGATTTAACAGAGAGAGATAATTGGACATGGAACTCATTCAGGAACTGTAGAACGCAGTAAAAAAACGACTCATCTAAACCTACACCACATTTTCCCGGAATTTTTTTGACTACGTTCTACAGTTCCTCACGGAATCCGAACGATCAAATCGAATCCAAACCACAATTCCCAGCTTAAAACAGTAGAAAAAGTAGGGAAGCCGAAGATCAGGCGAAAAAAAGAGAAATTATTCTGAATCATAAAAAAAATAACAAAAACATGCAAGATCTATACCTTTGAATCGCGCCCCCCCCCCCGCCCCCCCCACCCACCAAAAAAAAATCCTTCTCACAGACGTAGAAAATCTTAACTAGTAAAATATAGATTGAGAGAGAGGAAGAAATCAGAGAAGGTTTCGAATGCTTACCGAATGTCTGGGACGCGTTAAGAGATATAAACCTCTGCTATTTCGAAGCTTTGGTCTCGAACCTTTAATGGCTATTCCTGGTTTTAGAGAAGAACGTGAGAGGAGAAGCAGAGAATTAGAAACCCTAGAAAAAGTGAATCGTTTATGAGGGGCGAGTTATCTTCGATTGGGTATTTATAACTGGAACGGGATTAAACGTGTCAGCACCGGCAGATCCATTCCGCTGACGTGGAGCTTCGAAGTGCGTGATCGCTCGTCCGCCAATCCTGTAAATACAAGTGGTGGCCATGCTAATACGCGCATGTAGCGCCTGAGCCGTCGATTGGCGTAAGCATGTATCGTTCGCATCACGCCATCGAGCAAGGTCCCGCGTGCGAGGAATGGCCCAGATAAAGCAGTGGGCGGACGTTTTCCAACAGAGAAAGGATCTGTTGTACCTAAATTTATTTGTTCTCCGTGTCCCCCGAACCATAGGCTGACACGTGATGAGTTTTTGAATTTGGTGCCTCTTTTAAATAGGAAAAAAATGTTCATCTGAGCACTTTTTTTTGCTGGTTTTAACCTTATAAACCCTGTTGTACTGCTCGGATTTGGTGCGTCCCCTTAATAATAAAAAAATGATTTATACTTCTTGGGAAGTGTGATTTCACGCACTTTTTGGTACTGTGTTTGCCCTTGCATGTAGGCGAACTTTAGGCATTCGTTGAGGGGAGTACATCACCTTAACAAGGATTTTACCGCCCCTCCCCTCCGTCATTAAAAAAAAAAAAATAAAGAGACAAAAGTTGGGATTTGGTATACCCTCCTAAAATGTACCCTTATATGTAGTGGATGAGTGTAAATCCAAAGAGGATTGGGAAATCTTCCCTTAACTAATTTTAACCATTGCCTCCTGTTGGGGCGGGCACACTAGCACTGAAAAGGAAAATGTGCGCCCCCTCAAAAAGTGTAAATCACTTATCAGCAGCTGATGTGCCCACCCCTTGACAGGCAGTGTAAATTACTTCTCAATAAGACGTGCCCCTCACTTCACGCAATAGGCATTTTAGGGGGACATACCAAATACTAAGGCCCCCAAAAAGTGTAAATCACTTTTCAAGGTGACGTATACCTTTGAGAGTGGATAGTATGCTCCTCTTTGCCCTTTGCACCCTATCAGGGGGAGGGCACATAAACACCGACAAGTTAAATGCACCTCCCCCCCAAAAAAAAAGAATTGAAAATCACTTGTCGGTATTGATGTGCCCTCCCCCTGACAAGGTGCAGAGAGGAGCAGATGATAAGAAGAGTGGATTGTATCCACTCTCTCTCATATCCCCTCCACGTTGCAGCCGGGAGGGGGACTTTAGGGAGGCACACCAAATCTCAGCCTCTTTTGTATGGGTACCTAAATTTTTGTTTGAAAACTGTTAACATAATACCTATTTTTTGTGTGTGGAGACAAGGGGACAGACAAATTGGGAGTAACAGATCCTTTTCCTTTGCAATACCATTGGAACAATCAGCGGACTGGACTGGGAAAGAACCCTAATATAAATAATTACATGTTGAAATGGGTCTTAACCTAACGGCTCCCATATGATGGGCCCAGTCCATAGAGTTAGAAACCGTGGGCTTAAAAGTCCAATAGCGGTTCAACGATCACATGTCAAAGCAATTAAGGTGGTGCAAGAGAGACCCATTCACCTGATTTTTTGAAGTACATGTATACCACAGGCTGTCGCAAGACAGTCTTGCGAGCAGGAGGGGATCCAAGCAATGTTCGAGGTCCGATCAACTCCGTTTTATGTGGAGAGATATGCCGATCAATGTGTGACACAATGCTTGACAAAAGGTGCCTTGGTAAAAAATTAGGCAAAAGGCTATTATAGTTAATTTAAATAAATAATACCTTATGTATTTATTAAAACCCAAGTGATTAACTGTAGCAAATTTGCTATAGCTTTTTTGTGGCATTAACAAAAAAACACAAAAGACAACCCCATGTTAAAAGACAAAAAAACCCATGTTAAAAGATAAAAACACCCATTATTGTTCATGCTACAAAAAGATACAGCAACATTTGCTACAGCATCACATCTCTTACCTACATTCTACTAGCATGTTTCCTAAGCTAAACGAGTACATGATTTGAAGGCTGTCAACTGGGTCGGGCTGGCCTGAAAAATTGGTTGTGCCAACCTAATACTAACTGGGCTGAGTTTGGACCCAACTTCTAGGCCCAAAGTTATATTTGGGCCAAGTTCCGGCAAACTCAAGTTTAGTCCGAGGCTCAACCCGGCTTGGCCTGAACTAGTTAACAAATAATAATTTTATTTATATGTTGATATTTAGTATATATATTTTATTTTTATTCTCTTTTGGATTCATATGTATGTAACAAGTTTAGTATCATTAAATAGTTGAAGTGTCAACTGTTCCAAAAAACCCCCCACATAATATGCATTTAGGAGTAATTATGGACCCAAAATCAGACCAAAAATTAAGAAAAAAGTTTTAATTCGGACAACCAGAAACCCGTTGTTTTAAAACAGTTTGACTTCCTTGGGCCAAGTTTGGGCTCAGATAAACATGTCGGGCTGAATGGGTTGACCTCGGCCGGATTGGCAGTCCTGGTGATTGGAGAAATATCATGCCAGTTCATAAATTAAAAAAGGGTGCCCAAAAGTGGCACTAAATTCAAAGCATATCATGGGTTAGTTTATGGCATGGTCAGAGGGTCATAGACAATTTTGGTCACAAAAAATATTGTTCAAAACATAGTTTTGAAAATCAGTCTGGATCGGGTGGTCCAACATGGTTTGACTAGAACCGGCACCCTAAATGCTTTTATAAAAGCTTAAAATCATAATCTACAAAAACCACATATAATTGGCAAAACTATTTAAAACCGGCAAGTTTTTACGAACCTGGTTCTAATAAACCAAACTGGTTTTTATTTTCTTAGCAAATTAATAAAACAAAAATGAGAAACATGTTTTTTCCATCTTGGTATAGTTTTACTTTATGATATGATCATATGTCCTTCATTTGTTATTTTAATTATATGTTAAATCAATATATTATTTTGTACGTGTTAACTTTTTTATAATTTTAGTATATATTAATCTCAAGCATTATTTTTTAACTAAGATTTTTTATGCATTATGAATTATCTTATTTTTTTGGTAGTTTATTACATTTTAATATGTTTGAAGCAAATCGTAGTTAGGCTATGTTAAATGATGGTCAAACCCAGTTGGACCTCAACCCTCTATTTTATTGGTCTGATTCTCAAACCTATGGTTCAGAAAGAAGAGAAGGAAAGAAGATTGAAAAAAAGAAAGAACGATGGGGGAATGGTTTGCTTTTTATTATAAAATAAACTTGTAAATGTTACTTTCATTATTTTTTATTTTTATTTTTGGTTTTTCAACAAAATTTAGAAAGCAGGTTCGAATAATCTTTATGCTGATTGCAGACATATCATTCTAATGGGGTTGTAAACAGAGCAAATTCAAAGCAAATACAGATAAACTTGTATTTAAATTCATTTACTTAATTGAATATCGGATACAAATTCTGATATTTGTGGATATTTAAAAATAAGATCTAGATTTGTATTTGTTTACTTGAACAAATATTAGGTACAAATTCCGTTATAAGCCATTACAACTTTTAGTCAGAAAATTAAGGTTTTAATGATAACACACATTTTGGGGCCGAAAACATGGGATGAAGGAGAGACATGGTAAGGGATGGGATTGTTAGTAACAAGAATAAAAAGATTAGAGATTAGAACATCCTATAAAAGAAGATGTTGGAGATTTGTGTGTCATTAATTCAAGAATAGAGGTGAAGATGACGATGATTATAATAATAAATATTACAAAGATAGTTAATACCTAGAAACTGTAAAGATGGAAGATGATCGGTGGAGTTCAGCTAGAGAAGGGGAGTTGGCTATTGAGGTTTCAATTTGATACTTATATAGATATATCATTCTATGTATCTGGTTCTATTCTTTTAACATATATCATCTTATCTATAACATTATTTAGAATGTATACATACATACACATATGAATATTTGATGTATATGCATCCATTTTTGATTTGTTTACATACAAATATTTGTTAAATTAAACGAATTAGATATAGATGCATCCGTATTCACCTTAAGCAGATCAAATATGAATCAGACATGGATGCTTAGGCAAATAATTGACAACCCTACACTCCAATACCAATGCATGACACACCGCTCAACAAAAGGGTGTTTTAGCAAAAACACTTGAATTACAGGGTGTCATTATAGTAAATAGACAGTAGATATATAGTGTATTTATCAACGTGCCTATTGGGTCACATGTTGAGCATATACTGGTGTGATATTTTTCCTTCGGATAACAATCCATCTAGTGGCATTGATGCATGATGAAAGCTACTCTAGTAAATAGATGAGTACTTATCTATTATAACTATAGCAAGCCCCTTTAAACCATGTAAATTGTCACGATGTATGTCCAGTTATACTAGATAAGGGGAGTTGTTATGATGTACCACTTGGTATGTCTCTGATCCAACCCTCTCAACATCTCGTAGTTACGGGATCAGCACTGATGAGTCATTCACCTCTTTCCCCAGTTGTGATGTGGACGGAGGTGTCCGGATGTTATGTTATTGTAGATAATGATGGGATGGTAGTGATAATAGAGAAAGAAATTGTGATGATTTCTATGGTTGTTTTGTTATTCAAGAAAAAATTATAAATTTAATGAAGCTGAGTTAAGAGACAGTCAGTCTATCATGCACGTGTTCATCTAGGATTGGATGTAAGATAAAAACCGTACAGCATCCACCAGAGAGACTTTTCAAAATGATAAATACATATATGTTATCAGGGTGGTTGCAACGTCACTTCTAATATTTAGGAGAGAGGTTTTGGGATCAAATCTAATCAATAACATTTAATAGTTGATCATCTCTTGCCTGCCATGACAGTCCAGGCGCCATATCAAGTGCACCTCACTCCTGATGTGACCAGTCAGGATGGGGAATCAAAAACCTCTAAAAAGTGAATTGATTCCACCTCCCGAGTGGTCCCATCAAGGATGTGGTACATACGATTTCATCCCGACAGTCCAGCCCAAATGGCTCTATCAAAAAAGAAAAATTTATGGGGCTGCCGCCTATTACTGCAGTGGCACATTGCTTTCTTCTTCTTTTTTTCTCTTTTTCGGTAAATGCTACTCTTATTTAATGGTACATTGTTTTCAGTAAACAATAATTCTTTTGGAAATGATTATACACGAAAATCTGCTTTTACTGATGCATTAGGATGGCATTAAGGGTTAGACACATCAGTGATAAGCACCCCCAAAAAGTGAAGACACCTTTAGGTACTGATACTCAGCCCCCCTGATGTCATCCTAATACATCAGGAAAAGCAAATTTCCATACCTTAGCCCAGCCCATATATATATTATTGATAATCATAAATGACTCGCTATATGTTGGGGGATGGCAGATAAGAGCCAAAACGTTCATCCTTAGCAGTTGAGAGTTACGTATGGTTTGCGGTTACTTTTTGCATGATATTCACATGTGAATGGACTTTAATGTCTCTAAATCACTACCTTGGATGGACGGTTTTTTCTTAACTAAGATAATTGTTGTGTAATGACAAAAATATCCTTTTTGTTATTTTTCCCCAAATAGACGAGGGAATCCACTGCCCAAGAGTTGGAATAATATTCAATTGGATTGCATAGATAAAATGCTGATACCAATCAACACATGACACGTTTGCATCTGTGCCGGATTTGGTAGGACAACTTACAGAGTGCCTAAAGTAAGAATGACATTATGGCTGACACATCAGTGCCAAAAAGTGAAAAGCATCCCCCCAAAAGTGTATATCACTTTTTGGTGCTGATGTGTCAGCCCCTAATGTCATTCTTACTTTAAGTACTCTGTAAGTTGTCCTACCAAATCCCACCTGCTTGGCGTCTGGTATGTCCTACATTCATAGGGTTGCTTTAGTAATATATAGTAAATAAGTACCCTTGCATATTTATCAAAACACCCTTTATCATGTAATGTGACACATATCGAGAAGAGAGAGAGAGAGAGAGAGAGAGAGAGAGAGAGAGAGAGAGACCATCCTTGCAAAGATCCACATTTTTGAATTTAGATGATAATATATTTGGATTTAATAAAAAATCAGATCTAAATCAAATTCAAGTTTGATCTGTTTGTGATAAATGGTATGTGGCCTGTCAATGTCCTCCAACAAGGGTGGCTGCAGTATGATCCTCTTAAGAGAGATAGCAGGAGTCGAATCCTCTTGGTGACATTTTGCTCTAATGTGATGTTGGCTAAGCGACTATCTGTGGGCCCTAGAGACCCTACCAAAAAGAATATATGACATGAGACTTATAATCAATATATTTCTATAGTTACACATCATCCAATGGGGGTTAACCATTGAAACAAATAACTTGTACAAGACTCAAATTCAACTCTACCTCTTAGATAATCTACTTTGAAAAATCTTATTTCAGTCAAGCTGGGTTTTGGATAATTTGAGGAATAATTGATAGTCCCACTATTGTAAATCTTAAACAATTAACTTTGTATTAAATTACGAAAAAATAATAATAAAAAAACATCATATTACAATTAACACACAAGTACCTCCCATGAAAAGATGTGATTGATCCAGTTGTGCAAAATCAAAGAACTTCCAATTAGGGGATGAAATCGTATGCATCACACCCCCTGATGGGACACTCGGGAGCGGAATCAATTCACTTTTTGGAGGTTTTTGATTCCCCCTCCTGAGTGCCCCATCAGGGGGGGGGGGTGTCGCACTTGATATCAGACCCTTCCAATTAGATGCTTAAACGGGCCTTAACCCAAGTGATGGTGTCTTTTTGAATCGAGCTGACGAATATACAAACCATTCTTTGTCTTACTATAGGTCCTTGACACACAAATGCCATCTAGCTAGTTCGGGAACAAAATGTTTTGTCTAGGATTTTGTATGTCTTACCATGTCCTACATACAATGGCTGGGTGCATAGGGTTAAAACTGTAAAAACAGTTTTCAAATGAAAAAAATAGGTATCCATACAAATGGGGTGTATAGGCTTAAGACCGTAAAAAGTTTTCAAATGAACATTTGCGCCCTATTTAAAAGAGGCACCAAATTCAAAAAATCATTGCATGTCAACCTATAGTGAAAGGACACGGTATGACATACAAAATTCATAACATTTGTTTAACATTTTAAAAGAACTTATTTATGAACAGGTTCTCAAGATACAATCAAATCTGTCTTGTTCAAGAGATTCAACATTTAGATCATAGTTTAAAATTCGCTAGTTATCTAAATAACTCGAACTCAACTAAGTTTCTGGTTTATTCGATTCCAAAACTTAGATGACATCGGCAACTTGATCACCCAAGTCTCCAAGTTTTCAAAATCTTCCCGTTGATTTGGATTGATAGCCTCTCGAGTAGGGTTGCAAGTTATCCAAAAAATGTCAGTGATCCAGTCTACATCCAATCTGAAATAATTTTATCCGGTCTACTTATAAAAATATCTGTTTTATATCAGATAGGATACGGATATATATCAATCCGTTCCATTAAATATCTGTTTCGTTTAAGTATAACAATAAAGAGAATAGACTGTTAGGTTTAAAACTAATCCAACAATCTTAAACAGTCTAATAACTAACTATGCCGCAACAATAGAAATTCACACCGGCCACATAGGAGAAAAAATGGTGTTTTGCTCCATCCGATATTGTTGCCACTCCATATGACATCAGAGATTTTGGCAAGAATGAACATGACTTAAAGAAATACAGCATCGGGGATGATAACGACATTTATGGAATTACCTTTTTTTTTTTCAAAAATCCAAAATCCAATCCAAAATTTAAATTATTTAAATAGTTTGGATACATATATAATTTTATAATATCCGTTAAATTTAAGACAAGATTCATATATACTCATATCCATTCTGAATCCAATCTATTTGCAATCCTACTCGAGTCACCAGACTGATCCGAGTTCTTAAAAACTAATTTTGATAGATAATTTGTTCACATGAGGCACCCTGCCAGAAAAATTATATATATCCTTATTGAGCTTTGTCTATGTGGACATGATGGATAAGATTCTTAAGAATTTTGTGGCCGTTACAGGGAGATGGAATAGATGTTTAAAAATTTTAAAACATGATTCAAAGTAAATGGTCATGAATCATGGTGGGGCCAGCCCACCGAATTGGAAACCTGTGTGGGTTCCAATTGGTTGAAGTCCAAAATTGGTTCAAAAGTTCACATGCCGAAGCAATCGGATTAGCTGACATCCACGCAGGCCTGTCGCTTGGCCAGCACTCCGTTCTAGAAGATTCACGATACATAGAAAATAAACATTGAATGCTACTTTTCTGATTTCCGTATTGTAACCTGTTCATTTCTTTCTCTTCTCATTCCACTCTTATTCCCAACGTTTTAATCGGTCGGAATAGGTGAATGAAAGTGGTTTTAAAATTCGACTGATTTCGAGTTAGATTGACCAATCCAATTTAGAATCAGTTAGGATTGATCCGATTTTAAGGGTTAACTCGGATTTTGTTTCAATTCGGCCGATCCAACTTGTGAATCGGTTTTGAATTTCTCATTTTTTTTTAATTTTTTTTTCAAAATTTGAATTTAAAATAATTTTTAAGAGTTTTTTTTTTTGCATTGGATCAACCGAGTCTACTCGGAATCGGTCTAGATCGGCCAATCCAACTCGAGAACTGGTCAAGACCAAGTCAACTCAATGAACAAATATATGAAGAAATGGGAAACAAGAGCATAAGGTTAGACACCTTCAGTAGTTTTACCAAGTTTTCTCATCTGGTATCCTCATGCATCAAACATGAAAGTGAGGTTTTTTTAGAAAATAAATACAATTTCCCTCATTTTCTCTTGATTTATCTTGTAACAAATAAGGTTTCACTGGGTGTTAAGGAACAGACACATAAGCACCGAAAAATGATAAGTGCCCTCCAAAAGTGTAAATCACTTTTTGATGCTAATGTGTTCACACCCTGACACTCAGCCTTCCTCATAAACAATGGACATAAGAGGATGTTATTGTAAATACAATCAACAAAATTCTATGAGTTTACAAGCATACCCTTTTGTCGAGCATCATGTCCCATGCTGGATTGATACTAGTGTGATATATGTGTGTTCAGAGTAGATATGATTCAAACCCCATTTATATTGTGAGTTTCGTAGGGAGGACTAATATTGTGAGTATTGTAGGGAGGATGGTGCAGATTTGTTGTGTCCCCTTAATAAACACCTAAGGTATATGGGCAGACACATGATGCCAAAAAAGTGATTTACATTTCTTTAGAAGGGGTGATTTTCACTTTTTGATGCCATATGTCCACCCCTACCTTAGGCATTCATTAAGGGGGGCACCAAATCTGTGGAATAGGGGGCAATTTCTCGGTGGCAGAGGAGCAAACCCATTACTGAATGGATCTTACCTAAGAGATTGTCTAAACTAAAAATCAGCTTGATTTCATAATTTTAGCCATTCATTTGTCGCCTCACAGATTATGGTTATTGCTTCAATAATTTGTACCATCCAAGTAGATTTGACAAATATAAGATTATGGCCACTTTCATAGTCATGAATCGTTTTTGGCCTATGCAATTTCTTGGATAAGATCTCTTTAACTAGAAAGAGGATTCCTTCTTACAAGTGTGTGTCTGCCGACCCTATAGCACCAGGTAATGGGAACACATGAATAAAAAAAAACACCCAACACAGACACTTGAGGGGCCGTATCCTCTGTGCCGCCATGAACCCAGACACAAAGGGGGTGGGGCCCATACACTCTTTGCAGGGCCCCACCCCCCCTTTGTGTCCGGGTTCATGGTGGTGCACAGTACCCTCCATGCAGAGGATATGAGTCCCATGGTGACCCTTAAAGTTGTAGGCCTTAATCTTTCTGTACATTGAAGTGGGCTCATATCCTCTACGCCACCCCCCTTGTGCAACGCTCAAGGGCTGCACAGGGGGGAATCCATTCACTTTTTGGAGGTGATGTGACATCCCAAAAAGAGAATGGATTCCCCCCCCCCCTGTGTGGCCCTCGAGCATCGCACAAGGGAGGCGGCGTAGAGGATATCGCACCCATTGAAGTGCAACACATGGTAAGCCATGGGCCGATTTGGATGAGGAAACTGTGGATGTGGCTACCTGCCATGTCAGCCCTTCACATGGCTAAGTCTCTGCCACTACTTAGGATCCTCTACTTTCGTTAAAGTGCCCTTTAACTCATTGCATGGGTCAAGAGTGAAACATGTGCCTCAAAAGTGTAAATCACTCACCCAAATTTTATTTTTTAGCTATGTATCCCACACTCTCTTTACATCACAAATGAAAACGAGAAAGTAAACTCTTTATTATAAGAAAAGAAGTATCTTAAATCCTGAAACGAGTATATATAAATAAATATCTTATAAAAAAAGTATAAATAAATAAAGAAATAAATAAATGTATCATATCATTGTCAACATAGCTATATACGTGGGATGACACATAAAAACCAAAATAATATCCTTTAGCAGTGCTTGGATAAGATAAGATGATTGTGTTGTGGAGCTTTGTTTTTCTAAATGTATACCTACCTTTACCAAGGCCGCTGCAACTACTAATATTTTGGCTAAGTAGATAGTTGTAGGGCCGGACGGTAGAGTAGACTTCTCTTCGAAAGGAAGGGAGCTGCCACCCACTAATGATATATATATATATATATATATTAGGGCCACAATGCAATTGGAGGGCAAATGTGACGGGCATGATATCCTCTGCGATGCCCCATGAGGCCATCACCTCCAAAAGTAGATGGGTTCCACCCCCTTGTGTCTTGTGGGTGTTGCAGAGGATCTCTTTCACTGGGTGCAAAGTACACGAATCAGAAGGGGGTGGGGCCATGCATTTTTTGCATGGAGCCCACCCCTCTGTGAGACGATGCACCGGTGCACAGAAGATATGGTTCCACAATTGGGAGAGGTAGATATCAAGGTAATACTGTGGAACTCGACCTTGTGAACTCTTTTCTGAGAGGCTATGCTACAAGCACCTTATCAATGGTGTGTTAGTGACCACCGCCTGTTTTTTGGCTTAGTGTTTGTCCATTTATTTTTTTATAGTAAAAATGACACTTAAATTAGAAGTATTTTTTAAGGGTTAAACGATCCTTTTGTGAGTAAGAGAGAGGGGAGAAAATACTCTATGACCAAAATTGATGTGATCATTGTGTGATGCACACCACTGACAACACATGATGTATTTTGTATATTGCGTCTTTTTGGTACCTATATTTTTATTCAAACAACTGTTTTTGGTCACAAACATTTATCTTTATTATTATTATTATTATTATTATTATTTTTTACGATAATAAAATTAGATTTCTAAATAAACTCATAATCTCAAATGAAAACACTTAACAAAATTTTCATTGATAAAAATTATCATAATTTTTTTTATCTAATTAAAAGATTGGTTTTTAATTATATTTAAAATATAATTTTTTTTTACTAAAAAGTTAATAGTTAAATTACCATTTTATAATTCATATGTTAGTAATTGCGGGGTAGGGAAGATCCGAATCAATTACCAATTCAATTAGACAATCGTAGTGATATGATAGATATAGCCGTTTGATTAGAACAAATTTTCATATGAAATATTTTAGGAAGTACTTAGTTATTAACCAGTACATATATTTCCTTGTTTCTTAGTTGGAGGAAGGAAGAACTGGGCCATACAGAACCGGGGATTGTCCCCCTTCAATTCCTCCATAACAATACCTTCAATTGTCTCTCTAATAGACATCTAACATGTGGCACTATGATGCTAGCTTCCATTTCTTGAAAGGTTTGAAAAGAAGAAAAAAAAATTAAATAAATAAAATTAAGCTTTTACAATTGAGAAGAAATAGAAATCCAGGGAAAATTCTATTGCAATCACCCCAACATTACTGTCTAGTGGTGTGACAGGTGGCCTTTGAGGGGTGTTTTAGTAATTAGAACAATCCATGTAAATTACCAAAGAACCACTGAGGCTACATGTTAGCACCACAAGCCAAGTGTTACTATTCTTCCATAGGTAAACATAGGCTAACATGGACACAGGTTCCACGTAAGTCTCTTTTGTATCTCTGAACAAACAATACCGATCATTTCCTGTGAACAAATAATCTTGTGGGCGTCAGGAGATGTACATACCCAAAAAAAGTGAAAATCACTATTTTTTTGGGGTATATATACATCTCTTGAAGCCACAAGATTATTTATTTACAGTCGAGACGATTCAATTGTACAATGCAGTTCAATAGTTGCATGAAAATATATTAGTTAATTTGCTTAATACATCGACAAACTAATTCATTTGGGACTAGATGACATTTAACTTTGATTTTAATTTAGATTAGACATATACAAATCAAAATTTTTTTTTATAAAGAGCATGGGAAGAGAAAATATGTTTCTAGAGCCCTCGATAACCACCTAGAGAACCAAGTTTTATCCATACAAATACAAGAACCACACTTTGCTAGAACATGAGTCATTTAATTGCCAATCTAGAAATAAAAAAAAGAGGTGTACCTCCCCTTCACAGCTGTAAGGGGAGGTGATATATGGTGTGAGCTCTATAAAATTAATATATTTCTACGATTGGCTTCTATGGGCCGAATACATGACATGTCGTTCATATATTGAATTGACATAACATCTCGATTATGTGCCTAATTGAGATGACATGTAATTCTTGTTATATCACCCCTTAGGAGTTGATTATGGAAGCAATTATTTGTACAAGGCTTGAGCCAACTCTATTTCTTCAAGTAATTTACTTGACTTATGTTGGGTTTGTGGAAATGGAGTTGACCCACTGAATTGAAATCCCTTTAAGTGGAATATGCTGAATTGACATAACATGTACTTTCTCATTACACATCACCTCCATTGTAGAGTAGTTCTCTCTGCAACCTCAATGACATTGCAGAATTTGTGATGCATAGATGGGTTTGGGGCCCCACTCCTTTATAGAGGAACAGACCTATTATTGAATGGGTCCCATCTAAGAGATTGTCTTAACTAATAATTAGCTTGATTTCATGATATTTTAACTACCCATTTGTTGCCTTGTAGACTATTATTCGTGCTTCAATAGATGTTTTCTTCCCATCCAAATTCAGTGAATATATGTAAGCTTTGATTTTCTATTAACGTGATGTGTCGTAGACATTTAGGCCTCTGAGATAGGTGTAGTTGATTAGGGTTTTTTTAGCCCTAGGCTCACAATTTTCATTTTTCATTTTACATTTGTTTGTTTATTATTAGATAAGAAAACAGATTAGTGATTAACCATTTGCAAGAGACTGGCGGATTTGAGGGTTTGAATCATCTCCGGTCTGAGTAGAGAGATATGTCACCAATATCTTTCCAGTATGTGACACAATGCCTGACAAAGGGTACTTTGATAATTACATAATTAATCATTGTCTTATTATAAAGCCTTCTTTTGACTCGTATATTTACTGAGATATCCTTTGTCATGCATCGTGAGTCTCTAATCAAAGTGAAGATGATTCAAACCCTAGTATGTGGTACACACCTTTATAAACTTCATTCTTAAGTCTACAGTCGTCCTTGCATTAATTATGCAACATTTGATAAGATAAAAAACACTAATATTAGATAATTTTTGCTATTCATAAAAAAAAAAAAAAAAATTGAGGAACCAACTTGGTTTCATAGGTCATAGCTAATACCCTAAAATATCTACTAACCGACAATTAATTTTGATGTTTTATTATACTATTAGTTATGAGAATAGATATTTATAAGTGAGTGGTACACACTATATTATATAACAATATAATTTACTATATTTGCATATTTATACCAAATTATATGTTTATACATACACTATGTTTGTACATTTCCCTTGTATCAAAAGATAATTTCAATAACCTTACCAAAAAATAAGGTTTAATTGCAAAATTTTTTTAGAAAACTTAATATCTATTAGCTCTATGAATTAATAAATTTATTGTTTTAAATGATAGCATATATAGTTAGCTGGTTTGGTGATTGGATCTACTCTTTGAAGAATCCAATTCATTAAAAGTAGGCTTTTATTGTGGGTTGCTTAGAACTTAAAAAAATAAAAAAGAGATTTATAAGAATACTTTCTATTTCTCCAACATTTACCTTGTGTTTGGTTGTCACTTGGAATGAAATCATTTCATTTATTTTTGTCATAATACTTGGGTGTATATAAGCCCCAAAGAAAATGGATTAATTTCCATTCATCACCAAATATGAATGATAACATAAATCATTTCATTGTATAAAAAACCTAAGATAACTTCATTTTTAATTTTAGTTAACAAATCAATATGAACCTAAATGATACTTGAACCATTACTGTATGACTTCAAATGCCATAGGAATTTAAAATGAAATTGACTAAATTACATATGGAAACCAAACATGGCCGGAGTTGACAAGTGTTAATAGAAAATTTTCTTGTTTTGCTTTAAATGTGGACTTCAATTTTAAAAGGATTTTTATTTTTATTTTTAATGCTGTCATGGAAAAGGGATGAGAACCCAAATTTGGTCCGCATTCTCACATCATTGTTTCTCCGCCACTTGGCAAATTTCAGCCCAGTAACCCTTTTGCCATGTAGGGAAAGATGTATATATATATATATATATATATACATAGAGACTTGTTTGTTAAGTAAATTTAGTAATATTAGATGTGTATTATTAGTAGGGCTTGGTACTTCCACATAGAAGAAGGTGCTGCCGACTACTGAAGCAAGGGCACATTTCTTCCATTATAATAACAATCAGCACATATGCTAATGTTTCTGTTCGATGCATCTCTCTCTCTCTCTTTCTCTCTCTCTCTCTCTGTAGGATCTGTGTGGTTGTCTCTTTGAGCCCGGCTTTTGTGCACATAAAATCTGTGTACAAAGCATGCACATGGACCAAGGGGTGGACACATCAGTTCTAAAATGTGATATACACTTTTTGGGAGTGCTTATCACTTTTTGACGCTGATGTGTCCGTCCCTTGGTCTGTGTGCAACATTGCACAGGGATTTGTGTGGACAAAATCCGGACCGTGTCTCTTGACAAGAACGTAAACTCTTAATCAAAAGGAAAGGAAAAAAAAAGGACTTTTATATTATATTTATATAAATGTATCTTATCAATGTCAACTTGCTATATGTGAGATCGCAGATAATAAGATCCAAAACATCACCCTTAGCAGTATTTGAATAAGATAAAAAGATGATAATTTGTATAACTTGGTATGGTAGATAATGGCGTTACACTTCAATCCAGAGATGTAATGGAGACATCCCACCTTACTTTTCACTCATTCTTTACTTTAAGAAGATTATTATTTTAAAGGTTGAATAATCTTTTTGATTTGTTGAGTTACATTAATAAAGTGAGAAATCGTGTCCTTCTTTCCAAGGGAACACTACTGAGAGGTTTGATGGAGAGGTATACCAGCATCTTCTAATAGGTTTGATCTTGCATTTTTCTACGTACTTGGCAAGTTTCAGGCCAGTACTTTTGCCGTGAGAGAAAGTCTTTTCTAGCCTTGTTTGTCTTAGAATATTCAGTAGTATTCAATGTCTATGGTTATTAGAAAATGCTGCTGCCTACTGAAGCAAGGGCCATTGCTTCCAATAACAAATGCTTGCGTTTCTGTGGATGCATTTGTGGGGTCTGTCTCTTCCCATCACAAATAGAAATGAGAAAGTAAACTCACATTAAAAACACAGAAATTACTCCAAAGCTCCCATCACAGTTGGCTATTCTTTGAAGAACCCTATTCAATATGAATAGGCTTCAATCATGGGTTGTTCTTGCTTATGGTTTTTTGTTTTTAAATTTGCAAGAAGAGTTGCTATTTCCTCAACCAATAGTGCATAACTATTAATTAAAAATCTTTGTTATTTTTATAGTTTTTCATACCTAATATGTAAGGTTTACTGGTGTGACACACATGGTAGCTAGCTGAAGTGAAAGTCCCAAATGGATTTACGTTCTCACATCATCTCTTTTCCACATGACAACTTTTAGCCCAATTTCCAAGTGGCAATAGAGATTTTCTTTTCAAGCTTTGTTTGTTTAAGAAAATTCAGTAATATTCAACGTTGATCATTGGAAAGTCCTGGTACCTACTGCATGGAAGAAGGTGCTGCCAACAATATTGCTTTCAATAACAGCAGTCCACAAAAATATCTACCTTTCTGTTCATGCATTTTCCTTCGCATCACAAATGGAAATGAGAAAGTAAACTTTATGCTAAAAGAAAAACAGCCCCCTAATATTATTTGGTAATTTTAAATAATAATAATAATAATAATACGAAGAAGAAGAAGAAGAAAAAGAAGAAGAAGAAGAAGAAGAAGAAGAAGAAGAAGGGTTGAATTGAGCGGAAAAACATTTACATTTCAAAATCTCACTACAGTCATATCATAGCTATCAAAGTTTATGCTACGTCTTGTTTTTCTATCTTAAGGCAATTTGTAAATCTATTAATATCTTCAAAGGAAATTTCAGTGACGTAGTGAAGAAAATGATAAGAAAATCAATTGGATTAATTGGAATAACTATAAAAAAACAAGAGTGATGGAGATATATCAGACCAATACCATGAATACTAGTTTTCCACTTTTTTTTTTTCCTTTTTCAACATTTCTAGAAGTGTGATTCGCGCACTGACCGGAGATATATGAGGCCAATACCTATCAATGTGTGACCTGCATGCTAAAGAGTATCTTGATAAACACATGAAGTACAAATGAGGGTGTTTAGTGCACATACATAATCGAGAATACTTGTAAACCTATAAAAGTACCCTTTATCGAGCTATCATGTTGCATACTGGGTTGGTACTGGTGTGATATCTCTCCATTCAAACTAGAAAAGATCCGGACCCATCCCATTTCTATTGCAAGTATCTTAGGGAAGATCCTTGGTGGCAACAATCACTATTCAGAAAAAAAAAATGATGCTTAGACCTGTTGGGTGTAAAATATGAGATTGTGTATTCTCTACAGAGAAACAAACCTATTGCTGAATGTGTCCTACCTAAGAGATTGTCTAAACTACAAATCACCAATATTTCATGAATTTTAGCCATTTATTTGTGGATTATTAATGTTGCATCAATAGATGTATTTGTACCATCCAAGTAGATTCAATGAATATCTGAAGCTGTGGTCGTGGTCATGCTATTGTGCTCATTTTTGGCTTATACAATCTTTTCTTGTTTCCTATTTTGGTAGGGCCTCTTGGGCCCATTTCCGCATTGATTAAGCCACCCCTGAGGATTTGGTGCTCTCCCTTAAAGAACTCCTAAGGCACTCCTTGCATCAGGGGCGGACACATCAGCACTGAAGGAGTGAAAACCCTCCCCCCCAAAAAAAAAATAAAAAAAGAAAAAAAAAAGAAAAAAAAAGAGAGTGTAAATCACTTTTTCAACACTAATGTGTCCGCTATTTATGCAGGGAGCACCTTAAGAGTTCTTTAAGGGATGAGCACCAAATCGCTCCTCTGACCCCACACTACCACTGGTGGAAGGGGAAGGAAAGGCGACATCAACGCAATCCATTGAAGAATTGCTGCCATGAGGTTAAAAACCCTTATCTTTCCCTCAGAGAGGCCATACCGTGCAACACATGCCTTGAAATATCTTAAATTGAATCACTTTCATTGTAAGCCTTGATTTTCTGTACATGCGATGTATTGCAAATATTAGAGCCTTGGATCCAAGATTCTTTTTACATTTCTTTATTTACTTTTACTTTTATTTCTTTTTGGATAAACAAACAGGTTAGTGGTTAATGGTTAGCAAGTGAAGATGGGTAAGAACCCTAGCATGTGGTCTGAATTTCCATGGACTGTTTTCTTTTAACTCTACTATCCTTGTATTATGTAATATTTATTAAGGTAGTTATCACTAATACTTTTTTTTTTTGAGGAATCAATAATGTTGCATACTGCAAAGTTAACAACCTCTAATATCTACTAACCAATAATTATTTTGAATGTTTTATTATGTTATTAGTTATTAAAATAAATATTTATATGCAATGGTCCATATTATATTAAATTATTTATAATGTATTTAACTATATATGTACATGTACACAAAATTATATATTTTTACATATAAACTGTGTTCTATATATATCCCTTATATATGCCAAAAGATTTTTTATTAATCTTACAAGAAATTCAAAAAATATGGTTTCTTCTTTCAGCTGGGATTAGGTATGAACAAGGTCAGGATGGCATCAAAGGTGGACACATCAGTGCCAGAAAAGTGATTTACATTTTTTGGGGGGCTCTTTTCACTTTTTGGCGCTGATCATGTGTCTGCCCATGAGACTGTCTTGACCATGTCTGTTCATGTCTTGTTCGTACCAAATCCTGAGGGCTTTTGTTGGGATTATAAAATTTTATAGAAAAACTAAAATCTAATAATTCTATTTAAAAATAAATTTTGTGTCTCCAATCACTATTAAATGATAGCATATTCATAAAAAAAAATTATTAAATGATAGCATAGTACCTGGTTTTGTGGTTAGGGTTGTGGTTCATGGTTGGCAATTCACAAGTTTGAAGAACACAATTTATTGTGAGTATGCTTATATTTTCTTTTTAGAATTGTAAGAATATTTGCTATTTATTTTAACAATTTACAAGTAATTATTAATTAAAAATATCTACTTCTTCTTTTCGTGACCAACTGCATATGTACAGCGAAGAAAACTTAAACCCTAATCATCCCTAGCTCAAACCCGAAACCTTTCACAAGGAAGAAAGTACTGCCAACTATTTAAGCAAAAGAGGTTACGTGGAGGAAAAAAATCTTCTCCTTCTAGTGAGACAGACACTTACCCAAGAAAAAAGTGAAAATTCACTTTTTTGGGAGTACGTACCCCATCTCTTGTGCTGATAGATTAATCTACCTGGCACAGGAGAAGATCCCTTGGAAGGTACGAGAAAAAATCTTCTTCTGTTGGCAGATTAATCTGTCAAGACAAAAGACAAATGCTTACTGTAAAAAGGAGGGAGGATTGTATCCATTTCCCCTTGTATGTTAACCTCCGTTGGGGGGGGGGGTGAAGGGGTTGAACACACCAATGCTGAAAGCGATTTACACTTTTTTTTGGGGGGGGGGGGAGGAGGCACTTCTGGCACTGATGTGCCCACCCCCTGATCCCAACGGAGGTTAGCGTACAAGGGGGAAGCGGATACAATCCTCCTTGCTAAAGGACTACATTTTTTGGAATATGTATTCCATCTCTTGTGTTGGCACTCTTTGGGGTTACGAGAAAAAATTTTCTCATAACTGTTGGATCTGTGAATTTAATAATTGTCAATTAATTAGTCACTTTAAGTTCACAAACTATAAAATCTAGTAAATTTAATTTAATTTAATAAATTAAAACTGAATGATCCGAGACATAGAGGTGCTAATCGCATTTCTTGAAGATAGTCGAGACCTCCCACTTAATTGTATACAGGAACATGTTAAGCTACCTCCAAGATACAATTAAGCTCGGAATCAACTTTTGTCTCTCATAGGGTTGTACAACTCAATAGAGATGTATAATACCTCTCCATGTAACTAATTGCCTTAGAAAGCCGGGTGTCCAAGAATGTCTATGAAAATTTGTTTAAATTTTGTAAAATTTGTGACAAAATTTCCCTTTAACAAGTTGTTAAACATATGTGAGAAACAAGTTAAGAAGACATTGTTTACACTATCAACTGAACTAGAGGTTCTATTTAGAGAACATACTTCAATGAGGTGGTTTTACAACCAAAGGATGTAAAGTAAGAACTCCTCTAAAGAGGTGCTGATCCAAAGGTCAAAAAGAGCAAAAGAGTAAAAATATAAGTGAAATAGGTTTACAAGAGAGTTGTCTTTTCTCTTTATTCTTCCTCTTCTTTTCTTCTATTTTCTTTTTTCCCTTCTCTGGTTTTGTTCTCTCGGTCAAGTAAAGTCTTTGGGCTTCTCAAGCCATTTTTATATTCATTTTGGATTATCATGACCTTAGATCCACTCTCAGACACTACCCTAATGTGTTGAAAAAGAATTTTGCGACTCAATGTGTAAAGTGCGTTTCAAGTGTTCTTACCCGTGTGCACAACGTGCCTTGTTTTGTTATACTGTAGCAAGCTTGGAGAGGGTTCTCTCAAAATACAAAAAAGAGTGGAGGAGAGTGTTTACTTTTTAGGTCTAACATACTTTGGGTCTTTACTGATGTGGAACTAAAGAGAGAGAAAAAGAAAATTTTGAAAACAAAAAACTGAAAACGTTAAAACAAGGGAGCCGTTGGCTCTTCGTTTCCAACACTAACCATATGCAATACAGACCGTCGCAAGACGGGCTTGCAAGCAGGGGAATTTCCTAATTAAGCAAGCATAAGGGGTCGTTGGTGCTTTGCTTATGATGACAACCAACCGTAAGGTTGCGTACGTTTTTGTTGTATGCATATGCAGTAAGTTCGCTTAAAATATGGAAGTAAAAGTACTCAATAGTATATTCCCATAACAATTCCCTACTCTTTGAAGAACCTATTCTGAGTTGTTCTTCATCAGACCTTATTTTTAAAATTTATAAGAATAATAGCTAATCCTTTAAACACATGCAATTCTAACACATGGTGGCAGAAGTGGAAGCCCCAACCAGGTCTACGTTCTCACCTCATCTCTTTTCCACTTGATGAGTTTCAGCCCATTTGCCTTAAAGGCAAAAGAGTACTTTTTTCAAGCTTTATATCGGTAAGGACTGAGACCTGCATGGAAAAAGGCTTTGTTCACGCATCTATGCCACCCCCCCTCTTGAGTGTCCCATCAAGGGGTGGCATAGACGATTTCAGCTCACCCTGATCTGAAATCTTCTGTGCCACACCCCCTGATGGGACATTCAGGGGGAATCAATTCACTTTTTGGAGGTTTTTGATTCCCCCTCTTGAGTGTCCCATCAGGGGTGTGGTGC
>JAOXJP010193011.1:0-12217 GCA_025762735.1 Platanus orientalis | reverse complement strand
TATATATATATATATATATATATATATTAACCAAACGAGTCTATCACCGGCATGGATTTCATCCACTCCTTTACGACTGCCCACGGTCCATCAATATGCAACGCCGGACATGTGCACGTCTAAAAAGTGATCTACACTTTTGAGGGTGACTTTCACTTTTTCAATGCCACGTGTCCAACACTACTCATGCACAGACCATGGGTGTTCGTTAAGGGGGTGATCAAAATCAACGAGGGTGTATCACAAACACAAAAGTGGGTGTGATTACCCTATGATTGGCCTATTCAGACTATAGAGGTATTTTGAACTATAAATGATCCTTCTTCCTAGTGTGATTCACAATCACATCCACTCATGTTTTTTTTTTTTTTTTTTTGGGGTGGGGGATACAAAATGCATTACTAAACCAAGGAGCCAGAACTAGTTGGAACTGACACCCACCGAGTTGGACCAAGATCAAGATCCGCTCTCCTAAGTGTATCGTGAGCTAGGGAGGGAGGATTGGATCTGCTCCTCTTAATTAACGCCCCTCTCCGCCCCTTATCAGGGAGCGGGCACATTAATGCTGACAAGTGATTTACACTTTTTCTTTTGGGGAGGGCACATATCACTTGTCGGCGCTGATGTGCCCGCCCCCTGACAGGGGGTGTAGAGGAGCGCCAGTCAAGAGGAGCAATGGATCCACTTCTTAATTGACGCCCTTCTCTGCTCTTATTGGGGGGCAGGCACATCAGCGTTGACAAGTGGTTTACACTTCTTTTTTTTTGGGACTGGGAGCGCATATCACAAATTGTTATATAAATCTCCAACCACAAATTCTATTCTCCTCAAGCGGCATGCTTGGTCATATTGCCATGTGCTCATAAAAAAATGAAGTAAATAAAAAAAAATCCTAAAAACATAAAAATAAAAAATAAAAAAATAACACCTAAGAAAATGAGAAAGTTTGGGATTATCAATTACAATGCATACACAATCTAAAAGTCTCCTATTCTAACAATCTAACTTAATGGGCTACAGACTGAACACATATACATCGAAATGTATATGCAGAGCTTCCCACTAGATTGTAAGTTGATGCAATCCTAACTCAACACATGTAGGAAGCAAAATAACAAGGAAGTTGAACAAAGTTGCCTGAAAAGCTTATTAAGGCTTAAAAGAAAGGGAAAAAAATTCCCACAAAGCTTTATGTAGTGCTTGATCAATCGGTGGCCAAGGACCTTCTTTCAACTTGTTAATGCTCAATATTGATATTTTCAATTTCTAAAAAGTAATAAATTAAAAGATCTAAGAAAATTAATTCAAGTGTTTACAAGCCAAATCTCAATTTTTTTGAAGTTTCTTTGGGTAGGGGCGCACACTCTTAAGCCTTGGATGAGAGGAGAAAATTAGAAATTTCCTTGAAACAAGTTTATACTTGAAACACAAGAACTTATACATCAAAGATCTTGAAATGAAAAGAAGAAAAAATATATATTTATTTCTAATGGCACAATAAGATTAAACAAAGGCATACTAGATTCATCATGTTTTTTCGTCTTTAGCTATATTCAAATCTAGATTCCTACAAAACAAAAAACAAAGAACAAAGTAATAAAATAAATTTAAAAAAAGACTATTTTATAACCAGTGTTCTCGTCACACGTTGGAATCCTCGGCAATGGCACCAAAAACTTATTACGCCTAGACTAATGATCCAACTTAATGAACCAAAAATCTAAGGTAGTTTTACTTGCAAGTATACAAATTTTGTAGTATATTACAAGATCGAATCCAAAAGGATTGACTTGTGAAACAAAAATAAAGATTACAGATGAAAAAAGAAAAAAGAAAAAAGAAAAGTGATCAAATTCAGGTTTCTACACCGTAATATAGAGCAACAATAATGTAAAAATAGAAAAATTATATTAAATGGATTGAAGGCTTCAAGGATCCATTTAATAGCTTGTAATTTATTTTGGATCAAATTATCACGATTAGAATCGAATAAAGATTCTACTTAACCGAATGATCACACTATTAAAACATCAAAAATAATTACAGAATTGAATGTTTGGAACAATTAAGTAATTTGTTAACAAGTCACAGGGGCTTTCTAGGCATTTACCATACCCGAAGTTAACGATAAATTAAAGAGTTTATAGACTTGAACATTTAACAAAAGAAAATAAAACATCTAATAAAACAAATATTGCATTAAAATCCTAAATAAAATTACAAATTACTAAATTTCACCTCTAACCTTAGTCTGACCTTTAGTCCATCATCTTCTCAATCCAAGCAATGAAAATAAAAACTAAAACCCTAAAAATTAAGAAAAGAATAGAGGAGAAAAAATGATAAATTCGTATATAGATACACCCCTTTTATAGAGGAAAAGCGAAAAAGGTCAATTAGATATCCAAAGTTTTAGCAGTCACGTCCTTCAAAATTTGCTTGACATTGAACTCTATTTTTGACCTTGAAATCGTCTGAATTGGAAAAAAATCGTGAAATGCAAATTTCTAGAGAATTGAATCTTCTTTCCGACCCCACCGACCTTGCCTTAATCCGAATTTTGAATCAAAAGTTATGGCCAAAATAATGTGACTCAAACCTTATTTTCTAAAATAGGCATGAAGTAAAGATCTTTTTACACATGGGCCCCACACATTTTTGACTTGTTTGACCCATGAGTGAGTTGGCCTAATGTCTAATCATCATCTTTTATCAATCTTGACCCTTGAATTCCCTTGGATGCTAGGTCTTCACTTGATTGGATCGGTTGGTGTTGATCTCTATCATCTTTTGACATCAACTCCATTGGTAGGCTTTGCTAATGGGTTTCAAACTTCAATTGAGCTTTTCTTGAGTTCTTACAATAGAAAATACATAATTTAATATAAATATAAATATAAATAATGCAATAATGCTTATTTTAATTATGATAATTATGCAATTTTAAGCAATTATCACCGCCTGTGCATTGTTGTAAATGACACAAGTAATCTTTCTGCTTTTATCAATAATTTCTTTTATATTTTTTAATTTCCAATTTCCTCTAACATGAGGTCAACACAATACGTGGCACAAGGGGTTCAACACAAATGGTTTTTATTTTGCATTAACATCTCCCCTACAGCTTTAAATGCTGTTTCTTTGTCCATCACAACCTGGACAACATTTTCTTTACCCACTTCATCTACCACTTTATCCATTAGTCTAAATATGTACTCTTTTGTTTTCGAATGACCAATGGTGTCTACTGATTTGTGAAAGATCATGTCCCTATGATTGTACACCTTAAAATTTATCAATGACTTTCTTGTCTTCGAAGTTCAGCCATCACATATGATGGTGTATCCATATATAGGCTAAAACCTCTTTAAATGTTGAATATAATCCTTCAACTCATCTCCTTCTTTGGGTAGATAAATATTTGTCAGTTGATATGGGTTAGGGTCTCATATTGCTGACTTTGCCTCTGCAATAGCATCACACATGTTTTGAAAATATTGGCTTTGTAGTAAATAATGAGATTCAAGTATGTACCATCCATTTACATACCTCCTACCTTATTTCCTTTTCTTTCTTTTTCCTAAACATATCATTGATTCGTTTTTGTTTTGCTTCATCTTTTCTATGCTCACCTTCGCTAACTGATCGCCACCTAGATTTACTGTTTTCTTTTTCATAATGTGCCCTTTCTATGTTTGTCCCGATAGGTTCTCTGTAGGTCCCACTCCTCCCATAAGTAGACTGCAATCCACCTCCAGGGTGATATTGAGAACCTGTCCCTCCTATGCCACTGGGATGACTAGAAACAGAGAATCTACTCATTGCTTCATCATCTTGTGCATGCTTTATACTTTCTTTCATTATTGCTATAAATTACTCTCTAGCCTATCCATACCATCAAAACCATAGCCTTCCTATCCATACCATCAAAATCATAGCTTTCCTACTCAATATCTTGTCGACTAGGCCCCCTAAATTGCTCTTGCAATGATTCTTTCTGTTTCTTTTTAAGAGCTTTATCTTTTTTAACCACTCTCAAGTGTGCCTGCTTATCTAACATCAATTGCTTAGTTACTTGTAGGCATGGTTCAACGTCTCCTCTTGAGTTGGCAAGGTGATGCTTGAACCTACTCACACCCCCCTACATGATCTTATTGTACTAGTTACACTTCACTTGTTTTTGGCATGTGGTCAATGCAACACAGTGTGATCAACCGACATTGGGAACCCTTTCTTTCCTGGTTGAACTTGAACTTGAAGCCATTTCTTTCTACTCTCTAAACCTGAAAACAAATGCAAGAAAGGAAATAAATAATAAATACCAATCAAATTTAAATAACATCAACAATTTAACATGCACCTACATGACTACATCTACATAAAGATATATATTGATACTTTAAATAACATTATGCATATTTTTAGAAGTTTATAATTTTACATATTGCATAATACTTAAAAGTAGAAAACTAATAAACTACACACCATTTTTCCTATTTTCTTTAATTTTTTATATTTTTCTTGAAATTATTTTTATACTCTATAAATACTTGTAGTGAAATAAGCTACAAAAATTACACTATAAGAATGCATTTGGGTAACAAAAAATAATGCACTATCAAATTCATGTAAAAAAAATAATTGTATATAAAAATAATTATTTTTTAATTTTTGGATTAATTAAAAAAAAATATTTTTTGAAAATTTGAGTTCAACCATAGATCAGTGGGTTTTGATCCCAAACTCATAGATCTATGGTCTTTTATATCATATACATTCCATATATTTATTTTATATTTTTTTTGAATTTTTGGAAAAGTACCTATTTTTTACAAAAGTGGGTTTAATCCATGAAATTCCATGTAAATCTTATTTTTGATGTAATAAATTAGTAGATCTAACATCTAAATGTGTTGATCTATCATTTTATTGCAAAAAGAACGAAGAAAAATCGATTTAAAAGTAAGAAATCATACTTTTTTGTTTCGTAGAAAAACCCAAAAATCTATTCTTTCAATCTGCTCAAATCCGTCAAAATATAAAATTTTGATCCTTAAAACGTGTAAAAATTAAGAAATAAGTGTGTTAGAAGGTGGAATCTTAAAAAAATTAAGGGAAATCGGAGTTTTGAATGAAAAATGCGAGCAAGGGTAAAAAATGGGGCTTACAGTGGTATTTAACCTTGGGATCGCCTAATACTAAGTTGGATTGGCCGATCCAACCCTTTATCGACTAGATTGGGTGATCCAAGCATGGATTGTCCGATCCGGCAGTCCAAGCCTGGATCACCTGATTCAGCAACTGATCCTTGTTATATCTGATCTAACCTTTGAATCGGGATCGAGCGACCCAATCCTGATCCAATCCACATCTGAATCGGCCGATTTTTCAAACCATGGTTGAAAGTTCTCAAGACTAAAATAAGGGCTTGGAATAAGAATACTTTTGGGTTAGAAAAAAAGACTACAATTTTGGTTTTGCAAATTAGATTTAGTGAAATTGGTTGTGGGAATAGAAAAAAAAATTACAATTCTTTCAGAGGTAGAATCACCTTGATTGAGTCAACCCTATCATATCTCCTAATGCAATTTTATTGTTTTTTAGGCCATAGAAAAAAGTGATCAACAAAATTAAGCAAATTTAGAGAAATTTTCATTGGTGTTTTTCCTTGGAATTCCTCAATATGTGGCATTATTTTTATTTTTTTATTTTTTGAAATTATGGTATGGACTTAAATGATTAGGGAACAAATCTATTTCTGGTGGATACTCTTTGATATCTTGGAAGTCTATTTGTAGTATTCTACTTCACTATGATTAATGTTAGTGATGGGAATAGGTGAAGATGTGTGGGGCAGGAGGGAATAATTCCCAATGGTCTGTTTCCTCTTTTTTAATTTTTTATGAATAACGAATTTTATAAAAAAGAAAAGCAAGGAAAAAAGATACAAGGTATACAAGTAGGGCTAGGACACAGTTAGCCAAACAAACAACAAGCAAACAAAAATGACTAACAATCAGGAAAATGATCCCTAATAAAAGAATCATGCTGATTGACACCCCATTTAGCAAGCTTGTTCGCAAGATCATTTTAAGCCCTTGGGATATGAATCAAATCTGCCTTAAGTTCCTTAAAGAGATGCCGCACCTCACAAATGAGATGATTCATTCTCCAAGAACCCTTTGCCTTCCTTCCCCCAATTAATCACCGTCTTGGAGCCCCCTTCCACTCAACAGTCAAAAACTTTTTTGTCCATGAGAATATGAAGAGCTTCAAGTAATCCCATAATTTCCGCCTCAGTAGCAGCAACAATACCTATTGTACCCCTTTTGGCAAATATAATGATACCTTGAGAATCTCGAACCACACAATCATAAGCCGTGGGCCTAGGTTGCCAAAGGAAGCTCCATCAAAATTGACCTTCACTTTTCCTCTCATGCACCCAAGTATTGGCAATAATTGGGAGGGGACGTGAATAAGGCAATATGCAAAGTTTCCAATCCTTTAAGAAGTCATTCAAACACAAGTCTTTAACTCTTTCTTTACCAAAAGCCACGAGCCTACCTCACAAAGAATTGAGTCAAACACTTCCCAACGCTACTTTTTCTTGTCTTAAAAAATTCTCTTGTTTCTTTCCTTCCAAATGCCCTATACAACACTACGCAACAAAGCTTGAGGAACATTTTTCCACGCAGCCCACGAACACTACCACCCCATTGACAAAAAACATCACTGATGGACCCAAACATCACAAAACATAAAGAAAGACCATCTAGGAAATAAGTCCACACCCTAGCAAAGAATGGACAGTGGATGAAAATATGGTTACCATTTTCTTCATTCTTACCACAAAGACAACAAACTGAAGGGGACGATGCCATATAGGACACCTCTGCTGAAGCATATCCCTAGCGTTTTGCTCCCCAAGGGAAGCAATCCAATTGATAGCCTTGACCTGTGGCGGAGCAGCAAAAGTCCACACTTTATAATATGGAACATGGGAGGGCAATGAGGGGTCCTCAAAGAGGATAGAGAAAAAGGATTTGGAAGAAAACATGGCATCCAACGAGGGGCTCTAAATTCTAGAATCCTTATCAGCACGAGATATATACCAAGTGAAGATCTTTTGGGAGGTTGCCCACCATGGACACTTCCCACTCATACAGTTCTCTAAAGAAGGAAAGATTCCAAGATAGGCCGTACTCATTGAAGGAAAGAAAATCTGCGACCATTGCATTCTTGTTGGAGGCAGTACGAAACAGACGGGGATAGATCGAACTGATAGTGGAATTACCCCACCATAAGTCCGTCCAAAATCTGATTTTTTTCCCATCTCTTAAAGTAAACCTAGTGTAAGGGTAAAACAAAGGACTTACTTGAGTAAAGTGTTTCCAAAGCAAAGAGTGAAGGAGGAAGGGTCTGAGAACAGTCCCAACCATTATCATCCATTCCATATATGCTAATAATGATGGATTGTTATAAGCTTCTTTCCTTCGTTCCAAATCTTTAAAGCCATTTGCCTATCAATGCTAAATTTCTTCCCTTCATTCTTCCCACCCCCAAGCCACTTTGCTCCTTAGACTTCACTACATTCTCCCATTTTATTAGATGATCCTTTTTCTAGGCACCCCCATCCCAAATGAAATCCCTCTATAGCCTTTCAATTTTCTGCCCCTCTTTGCATGGCATTCTGAAGATGGACATATAGTAAGTAGGGATATTAGCCAACGTTGCCTTGATCAAAGTTATACGCCCTCCAAGAGATATGTAGGACTTCTTCGAAGCAACAAGCTTCTTAGTGACCTTCACCACCGGGTCTGAAAAAGCCACCGCTCTTGGATTCCCATAAAGAGGCATTCTCAGATACTTCAAAGGCCAATCACTAACCTTGCACCCATCACACTCGCCAACTCCATCACTTGGACTTGATCAACATGGATTCCTGCCATACATGATTTATCCATATTCACTTTTAACCTAGAAATCACTTCAAAAATACTAAGGCACATCTTCATGTTTTTAATATTTTCCTTTTTGGTATTAAGGAACATAATTGTATCATCAACAAACTACATATGAGACACCATGAGGCTATCACTCCCCTTAATAAAACCTTCCACCAACGCCATTTTCTTTGCTTCTTTAAAATCACACTGAACTTAGCCGCCGCCAAGGAAAAAAGAAAAGGGGATAGCGGGTCACCCTGCCTTAATCCTCTAGAGGACTTGAAGAAGCTTTTTGAAATACCATTCATTGAGATAAAAAAAAGGGCTTTCCACACAACCTTCCATCCATCTAATCCACCAATCCTCGAAACCTTTTCTTCTCATCACCCAGAATAGGAATTCAGAGTCAACTCTATCATAAGCCTTCTCCATGTCGAGTTTGCACACCACTCCTTTCAACCTAGAACGTCTTCTCATATCAACACATTCATTAGCTATCAAAATGTTGTTAGTAATTTGACGCACCTTAATGAAAACACTTTTGAGTCACTGCAACCATCGACGCAATAACCAATCGCAAACGTAAGGATAACACCTTAGAAATGATCTTGTAGAAGCTTGACATAAGGCTAATAGGATGAAAATCTCCCAACTCCCTCGCACCCTCCTTCGGAATTAGCACAATAATGGTAGAACTCATAGCTTTGTTCATAGCACCCTTCTCATAAAACTCTCCAAGAACCTTTATAAGATCTTTAATGATTTCCTAACATTCTTGATAAAAGAGCATTGTGAACCCATTAGGGCCAGGAGCTTTCGACCCTTCCACCCCAAAGACAGTTGCCTTCACCTCCTCCTCCCTAAAAGGCTTTTCAAGCCATTCAGCCAACTTTAAAGACAAATGACTATCAAAAGATTTTCAACAATTGGTCTCCAAACATGGTCTTTTTTTTTTTTTGAATTTTTGTGTAAAGGAGAGAGTAAAAACGGATGACCTCATTAGCAATATCTTCAAAATTTGTCACTTCTTCTCTATCAACCTAAACACTTGAGATTAAATTTTTTCTTTTTCTCCTGTTTTCCACCTTGTGGAAGAAAATCGTGTTGCCATCCCCTTTAGTTATTTACATTTAGCCTTCTAATGCCAGAAAATCTCCTCTGCCTTTACCACCTGTTCAATCCCCACCAGGACCTCTCTCCTTCTAACCACCAACTCTTCAGTTCTCCCCCCTCATCCTCCATAGCATAATCAATGGTTTGAAGTTCCGACCATAATCGATTCTTGTTTTCACTCACGCGACCAAATGTACTCTTATTCCAACTTTTAAGTTTCCTTTTAACATAAGCCATTTTTGCATAAAGCAAAACCCCCCCATCCTCCCACCTCACATTCCTTCCACCAATTAGCAATTAGCTTTTTAAAAGAAGGAGTTACCCACATGTTTTCAAACCGGAATGGCTTCGGACCAAAACTCTTCAACGAGGTTTGTAACATTACTGGCTAATGATTTGAAGTCAATTTTGGTAGAGCTTTTTAAACATAATGGGGGTAAACGTGTTCCCAATCATAGTTTGCCGACTCCTCGAGTCAACTCAGTGTCTAGGCCAGGTTGACTCGACTCCAGACTTGGCCGAGTCACATGACTCAGGTTGTGACTCGGGCAAGCCTTGAATATTTTTTTAAGAGATATTGTTTTTGTAAATTTCTTTTTCCAGGTTAAACTAATAGGGAATAATTCTATTCGTGATTTCTTTGTTACTTCTTCTTGTTCATGTCGTTTCGTTTTCAAACTTCAAAGTTTTAAGGAGACTTAAAATCTAGTCTCCATCACCAAATCCTAGTTCGTTCTACATTCATCACTTATTTGAAGAAGAACTGAAGTAGTGGAGATTGAAGAACTGCAAAGTACAGCTTGCAGATTGAAGATCTGGGAAGAAGCTTTCAATCCTGTAGCATTCAAGCCCTCAAGGAGCACGTACAATTGGTTATCCCCTAGACACTTCCTTTAGTCTTCTAACATTCAATGGATCCACTGTGCAACAGTTTATATGGGAGCCATCCAACAACAACCAATGACAATCAATCCAAAGGTATTTTCTATTTATCATCTATTTTTTTTTCATCTTTTGGCGATTTTGTACCCATGACCTAACCCAACGATGGTCTTTTGCTCTATAGTTTATGGTTTCTACTCTTTTTTTCAATCTCCATCTTTTACTCCAACCATCTAAGGAAAACTTCTAGAGTTACAGTTTTATTTTTCCTTTTTATTTTTATTTTTTTATTGATATATTCTATTTTTCTCAAACGATTATGAAATATTAATTATTATACTTATCTTTTTTCCCCCTTTCTTTAACTTTAACAATGGTCTTTATACTTCTATAGTTTTGCTCAATTTTTTACTCCAACAATGGTCTTTACTCTTCCACTTCTACATTCCCCACTCTTCTTTTATTTTTAATATCTTTGCATTTGATGATATCTTCAACTCTTCTTCTTCTTCGGTTAACTATTCTTCTTCTCGTTATTCTTCTGTATTTAGTAATCGATCCTCTCATCCTCCTATGTGTAAGGATTTGTCCATTGCGTTTTCTTACAATCAGCAGTGGACAACAAACAATTTAAAATTCTAAATCGGATGTAATAAACTAACCTGTGCTTGCTGACCTATCTTAGTATCCTAATCAAAGAGGTTAGGAAAATTAATGAATGTGAGCCATCTGTGTATGCTCACTTTTACCAAACACATCCTCCTATCATAAAGAATTAAAGATAAATAGATAAAGCCTACAAACATTATGTTGGTGTTCAGTGTTTAGGTACTACATTACCCTCTTATATGTAACCTATAGGGGTTTGTATAACTAGTTTTTTCCTAGATAATTTGTAGTTTTGATTGGTACTTGAGTTCTTGTTAATTGTTATGCTGAATTTCTACTATATTTGCATATATTTGTTTATAGACTTATATTATCACATTAAGGTATATGTTATTCTTCTTGTTTGTATTTGTTAAATTGTTAAATGAGGTTACAATTGATTTTGATTGGCATTTGATGATATCTCTAGAATTTGATTGAGTTTTCATATAGAAGAATCTTGAGTCTTAACTCTTGAGAATTTTTTATGATCAGAATAGAAAATACTCATACTTATTGTAGAAATTGGCAATACTTGATCCAAAATACTAGCTATAATTTTTTATTATTTTTAATATTTTTATAAAAATAAAAATAAAAAGGGCTTGATTCCCCGAGTTGACTCCACTGACTCCCAAGTCGACTCCACTTCTGAGCTATCCAAGTTGAGTAAAAAATCCAAGTCGGCGAACTATGTTCCTAATCACCCGAACGAGGGCAGGAATCTACCAATCTGCTGAACACTAGGAATTCTTGTCCATTTGTCCAAGTATATTTTGCATTGGATAAAGGACTATCTCGAAGATTTACAAATCTAACAAAATCATCAAAATCTCACATGCTCATGATTTAGCCACCCACATTCTTTTAATGGACAAATCTAATCACATTAAAATCCCCACCAAGCACCTAAGGACCCTGTCATCTAACCTTCAAATTACTCCTCCCATAACTCATACTTATTATAAGCATGGTTCAAAATCTCGCGAGAAGGGTCGTCTTGCACGAGATGTCTTGGCCTCGCAAGTCGGGGAGACGATATGACACCTATATTCGAAATCTCCCTTGGAATTCCCATTTATTGCGAGGAGTATTGCACATGTCTCGTGATACATGGGAACTTTTTGGGCAAAATTACTTAAAATTGCTAAGAAATGTAATACAGGGTGTATCGTGTCTCGCATCTTACAGCCGAATTCCCCTCCGGTATCGTAGGCTTCAGAAATCCATTAAAAAATTGTTTTGTTTTCCTGTTTCTTGGTAGATTAAGCTTCCTTAAGCAAAATCTAGGACTCCATTTGAGTCCATTTCGATGGAAAAGCTTCATTTGAGCCAGATCGAAGGATCGAAACTGAAACCCCAAATCTCATAAAAACTTCGCTAATCTCTCTATTTTTGCTCTAATCCATGTAGATTTTTTATATGTTCTACATTTGTGATGTATCTACACATTCATGGAAAAAATATGTATTTATTTATTTATATTTTCAAAAAAATAATTTTTTTTTAGAAAATTCAAAAAGTTATATGAAATGAGCATTGTTTGGTCTAATTTTTTTATATATGACATACTGCAGCCCATTTTTCACATAATATGTTAATTTAATAGATTTTTGAAAATAAAATAT
>JAOXJP010193000.1:0-12217 GCA_025762735.1 Platanus orientalis | reverse complement strand
ATCTCATGCTAAATGTGAGCCCTCCACCTCACCTTGGCTAAACCCATCTCCACCCTCCACCTAGCAACCCTTAGGATTAATCCCAACCATTCATGGAAAATAAATTGGGGCCCCAATTTCATGATACCTAGTGTTGGCAATAAAAAACCTTAACCCTAAGGAGAAAAAAAGAAAGAAGAGGAAAAGCTCAAATCTCCCTCAACCCTTGGCAAGGTAAGCCTAAACCCGGTCTCAATCAATCTTCTATACTTCAAATATCATCATTTAATCACTGTTATGCTGTCCAATTTATACTAGAGCATTGCTCTAATTCGGTTACATAGTAGAGGCTCAACAGCCTCTACTTTGCTATTATTTTTTACCTATTTTGATGTCTATTTTCGTTTGAATTTTGTAGAAGGCTTCTTGAGCCCAATTTTTACTATGTTATAATAGACATATATAGGGTGTTCTGTATTTAATTTCATGATTTTTAGAGCTCTGTACAGCCTCGAGATGGCCCCCCAAACAGACCCCAAGAATTGGGTCTTTTAAAGCCTAATTTTGGGGAATATTTATTGAATTTATTGTGAATTATCTATGCATGATCTTGAGTTAAATTTTTATATGTTGTTCCTCTGTATACCCTCTATGAGCATGCTTAATTTTAGAATTTTTGCAAAACCTTAAAGGCTCCAAAATCGAGAAATCCAGCTATTGGATTTTCTCTCAATAACTAACGCCTATTTTTTTAGTGAATTAAAAAATAGGCGTTGGGAAAATAGGCGTTAGGGATACAATCAAGCATTGAGATCTGGGACCCACCCCAGGGAGCCCTGATTGTCTCCGAACCTGTCCCACGGCGTTTCTAACCCCCGTGAGTCACCCCTGTGCATCAGCACCTTTGTGGGCCCTTATTTTTGTCCCAATGCCTATTTTTTAACAAACAGGTGTTGGATGGAAATTCTAGCGTTTGAGTGACTTTCAAGCTTTAGGCCTGGGCCTTAAAAATCACATTTTTCAAAAATTAGCTAAGTATAAGTCCCCTCTAAGGCTAGTGTCAAGACCCAAGAGAGACTCCACCCCTCTGGGCCCCACTATGGTGGCCTAAATGCCTAAGTTGGCTGCTGATTTTACACCCAATGCTTATTTTTCCCCTGAATTTAAAATCAAGCATTGAATAACAAGTGTTAGATCAAAAAATAGGCATTAAGCCTACGATAGATGACTATTTGGCCTACTTTGGGAGATTATATCTCCACGTGGCCCATGACTAGGACCCATAGGGTTGCATAGTGCAACCTTAGAAGACTTCCTCTTTCCCTATCTCAGGGACCCAATATGATGGGATTCACCCAAACACTCTAAATAGTGGCATGAAAGTTCTCACTTGATCAGATTTTTCAACACCTATTTTTCACCCTAAATTAAAATTCAGGCGTATGGAAAAACGGGCATTGAGATAAATAAAAAAAACAGGCATTAGGCCTGTAACTCAGGAAAATGAATCTTCTTTCTTTTCTCCCCCTTTCTTTTGGGTTGACTCCAAACCCTAAAAGGGCAAACAACAAGCCATTTAGAGGGGTCAATTATCCCTCTAAAGACCTAACCCATGAGGGGTCTCTTGTGTATAGAATAGGGCAAAATTAAGAGCAGTTTAAGAGCTGTTCATAAGCCAATGCCTGTTTTTCACCCTGAATTAAATTCAGGTGTTGGAAAAATAGGTGTTGAGAGTGAAAACAAGCGTTAGGCTTGAGAAAAATTCAGCAAGCCTTCAATTAATCTTAAGTAAGGTTTAAACACCTCAATTCACAATTAACAAAGCATGGACATGGACAGAATTAAAAACTCATATGAATGGGAGAAGCTGCCCTAAAAAGGCGGGTAATTGGGGTGCCTAACACCTTCCCTAAGTGCAACCAAACAACTTACCTTAAATCTCAGGAACTCAGACTAGTACTAGGAGTTAAACCCCTAGACCTTTGGGTCTAGAATTCTTTTCTTCTCTGGAGAGGAGAACCAATGTCCAACTCCATCAGTTAAACCCTGAGTTGGTGGCGACTCCCAGAAAAGCCTAACCCTCCTTGTAAGAGGGTTAACGACATTTCATGCACCAGCATCATGCGCCGAAGAGTGGGCCCTAAAAATGACGGGTGGGCGAGGGAATCCAAACCCCTGCCCGAACGACCGATATCCATAAAATGGCGACTCCACTGGGGACTCTTTTAATCTCCACATGTATGAGTTTTAGTTTATGTTCACTACTTGCTTTCTCACATGTCTACTCTCTTTAGATTAGACTTAGGTCACTCCATTAGTTAGTTAGGATAACACTCCATCTTTAACATTCACTCCAAATTGCCATGCATAGGATAAAAAACATGTTCACATAACTTTAGGGCAGCTTGAATCAGGTAATAGAACCAAAATTCACATTTGAACAACTTATATGCAACACATCTCTATTATTTTATATTTTGCACAAAATGAGTCCTAGGACATGACATTGCACCAATACATCACTATCATTTGACCCTATCTAGGTCATTACCCACCAATGGATCGACATTGGATTACCACATAGGATGGGAACAATGTCTGAGCAGTTGTTGCTTTTGTCAATGCAGCCATTCCGAGTTACCCTAACCAGTTATCATCCCATAATCCAATCTTTTTTGGGGAGGTGTTTCGACTGGTACACACTATCTTATAGAATCTCAAAGAAATATGCATGTTTAGTCATTTTCAGGTTAGAGTTATTAGGCTACACTTAATAGCTTAGAGGTCTAGCTTTAGGTTTGTTTGTTGTGATTTCGATTCATTGCTTGCATGACTGATTAAAATGCAATGAGGAATTCATGTCCGATTTTATAAAATTAGTCCAAATTATTTTTTTAGATAATTAGGCCTGCATTTTACCTTCTTTTCTAAATTTAAATATCTCTCACCTCTTTTGCATAATATATGTAACGCAATAGCATAGGTTGCATAGATATTTCACAAGTGAATCAAACCATGAAAAGTAAAGAAAATGAATAAAAACCATCCTCAAGTGATTAAAATATATAAACCAATCTGATTACTATATCCTTTCAAGCTAACAAAAGATAATAATCTCAAAACATGTACAAAGTTATCTCGGATTAATCTATAACCCATCAACCAATGTTTAATTACACCCCCACAATAAACAAAAAAAAAAAAACAAAGAGTTCAGCCCCTTAATCACTCCTCCGAGCTGTTGCCTATAAACTCCACGGTCCCCTTCCTATCCATCATCTTCTTCCTAGAATAGCCTTTACCTCAACGAGAGGACGCAGTACCACGAACCCCAAGGGCATCAGGTCTCATCCCTAGAGGGTTGTCATCAACCCGTAGAGGAGTCACCTCTACTACACCATTGGGCACCAGCTCCATGTGCATCTCGGGCATCTCCGTATGCACCTTAGGCTCTCCGCCAGTCTTAGACTCTCCCATGGTCTGCTCTACCCTGATATTAGTCTCTCTAATAGGCTGCTCACTCTCAGATTGATCCTCTCCAGTTTGCTCTCCTACAATAGGCCCAACCTCAAGCTCAACATGAGGCATCTTAATGTCTCTGCCAACACCTCCCATGTCCCCTGGAATGAAGATCTGTCTCTGTAGCTGCAAAACCAAATGCACATGTCAAAATCATCAAAAGCTAACTAAAAAGCATAAATATAACTAACAAATGGTAATATGATTACCTCCTCAACCTCAGCTTGGTGGGCGGCCTTCAAGGCCTCCACCTTAGTCAAATGGGCCCGGTATCGCTGCCCAACTAGGGCAAAGCATCTAGCCAACCTATGGAGGGCACTCAAGTACACCTCCCTCGAGACCTGCATAAGTACACAATGCTAAGTTAAACAAAAGGAAACAACAAAAATTTCAAATGAATTTAAAACGAACTAATACATACCTAAGTCACACCTCACTGGCCTCACCCTTAGACTAGTCACGGTCACAGCCTCGGGCACCATGCTCGTCACATCCGGCTCAGCTGGCTGAGCCCTCCTCTTCCTCCCTTGACGAGCGGGAGGTGCTGGCTCTTTAGAAGGCTACTGGGTAGCGGCAACCTGTCAAAATGAAAACAAATATTGTCAAAATTGTAAAAAAGAATAAGATAAATCAAAACATATTTAAAAAAAGAAGAAGAATAAAATCAATCACACTCACCGGGGGCTCAATAGGTCCACCCAAAGGTTCACAAGACTGGGTAGACCACCACCTTTGGTAATCCTGCGCCTAGTCTAGGAAGGGGGCAGCGTCTATGCCCTTGTGTCAAGTGGTACCCTCGGTGTCAATAACACTAGGTGGGGGATATAGAACTACAAACTCCTCGACCACTCTTCCCACCTGTCTCTAGCACCTCTCACCGAGGTAGATAGTTACCTCACCCAGGGCTAGTAACACCACCCTCTGGTGAGACCAACCCTAAGTGGAGCCCTAGTCTTGGGCATCATCTGCCACTAGAGCCCAGCAAGCCCATGGGCGCCATTAATCTGCACAAACATAACAGATGTCAAGAAATGATTTACAAAAATAAATAACAAATAATGAGCAAGTTCAAACTAAGCATTGTGTACTTACCTGGTCAGCAGTAAACAATTCTAGCTCACGTTGGAAAGCTGAGATCAACTTTTGGGTCTTGGGAAGAGTACCCTTCCACCTCATTACGAAGGGGAAGTGGAGTACCTCCTCGCCCCTCCACCTCGGTGCTAAGGTAGGGAAGTGCTCATAGTACCACATCTGTAAAAGAAACAGAACAAAGAAAAGTTAAATGCAATGATACAATAACAAACATACTCAAAAGAAAGCAAGGAAATGAAATAAAAGATACACATACCTCCCACTGAAAACAAAGGCCTACAAAGGTGTAGGGACTCTAGCCAGTGGAAATCTCACTCATGTTGAGGTACATCCACTCGAGGGCAGATCTTCCCCAACTCCGTGTTGCCACCAAGTATGAGTTCTCCAACACAGGTAGTAGGTGGAAATAGACCCAGTCGCTCTTCCCGCAAAAGATGGAGCTGGTTAGCATGTACAACAAGAAGGCTCGTGTCAAGTACGCCTTCTCCACCATTGAACTCTCATTCATGGCCTAGACATACTCATCCTCGAACCATGATGGGAGGACACCCTTGGTGCCCTTGTAATACACCACGGGTTATGGCCCAATGTAGTGAGTCACTAAGGCTATGTCGAAGGCCTCCGAGCTCGAAGGAGGTGTCCCATCTATAGATAGCCCGGTCATCATGTACGAATCGATCGGCGGCATCCCGATCTCCCCCACCAGAAGATGGAATGTCTGAGTAATGGGGGACCATCTCTTCACGAGAGCCATCAGTAAGGCCTTGTTGGTAGGCACCATAAGGAGAATTAGAAAACGGCTAAACCCCATGGCCCTCACCCTCTCCTGTACATCTGAGCACATCCGAGCCCACAATCTCAAAACCCCAAACCACGAACTATGGCATTGTACATTCCCCTTGGCCTACAAAAGAAACAAGTTAAAATGTGTTAGAACAATGTTTAGAAGCCAAAGGAACTAAAAACAATCCAAAAAGAAGCAAAAAAAATCGAAGTGTCAAAACTGTCTCTCAGGCCTTACGCCTGTTTTCCACTCTAACGCTAGTTTTTTAATCTGATGCCAGTTTTTCAAGCTGACACCAGTTTTAAATGTGATGCTAGTTTTCCAGGATAACACCTATTTTTTAAAGCAAATAGAAAACAGACGTTATGCCTATAATCTAGGTCAATGTTTTTCAGGGGTTGAAACAAGTGAAAATCAATGCAAAATCAACAACTAACTATTTTAAGACATGTGTAAATCAATATTAAACTAATTTAAATCCATTTAAACTCAAGAATACAAGTTAAACCAAATCAAAAATAAAAAAGAAATAATCGAAATAAGTAAAACATTGAATCAAGCTCAAAAGCTATTTAAAATCAAAAGAATCTACAAAAGCATGGACATGATTAAAGCTAAAAAGCTTACTTCATCCACAACTGGATGCTTCCAAAGTGCCTTTGCTTGGGTGGAAAGGAGGGGAAAGTGCTAGCTTGACTCTGCTTGATTCATTGAAGCCGAAAGAAAAATGCAAAAAGGGAGAACTTTTGATCAAAAGTTGAAAAAGGAGGAAATGAGCAATGTGTGGGGACCTCTCCATTGTCCTGAATCTAAAAATGACAAATAGGAAGTTCAAAAAGCCAAAAAGACTAGTCGCGGGTTGTTTTTGAACTGTAACTGCTTTCAACGCCTGTTTATGCTCCCAATGCCTATTTTTTAATTCAATTACAAAATAGGCATTGAATCAAAAAACATGCGTCAGGCTTAATTTTTGCTGAATGTTATTTTTTCCTATAAAATGACGTTCCTAACCCCATATTCATGTTTATGCTTACAAATATGGCTTATAAATAGGTATGATTGGATACGTATCTTACCACCTCCGTGAAATTTGTAAATTCCTTAATTGCCCTTCCCCCTGAAGAACGAGAAGTTTAGAAAAGTCAAAGCCGTCTAGGGGCAACACTGGCCCTAGCCCAAATCAACTTGGATTGACCACTGACAGAGGTAGCCATATCCTTTTGAGATCCAACATCCATGGTGTTCTGCTTTAGAGAACAAAAGCTTTCTCCCACTATTGAGAAGCTTGAATCCTTCTTAGATTGGGAACATTACCTTGGCTTTAGTGCCATAATCCCGGTTCACAAACCTAGCTATCTTAAGGGCTTTCACGTATTGACATCTCCAAAGCTTCCCTCCCTAAGGAAGTTATAGGAGAATATTTGCATTGCCCTTTCGACCTTTTATTGGAAAAAGGTTGGAAGGAAGTTGGTGACTTTGCCAACCCCATCAAATTCTGAGCCTTCACTCTAGTTGTTTTAGGACAACTCCTACTATCACACAGTCGTCACCATATCAACGGCGTTCTACTCAATGTTTTAGATCAACGTCTACAAAAGAAGACACTCACACCTATGATCATCTCAGAGACTATCTCCATTCTCTCATATTATGCTCGACATCCCAAAGGTCGATTATATGGCTGCTTGGCCTTCTTATAAGCTTGGTTACAAGAACATCTGCCCGTCCTAGCATCCTTCCCAACTTTTGTGCCATAAGATCTGACCCTAACACAGATCCACATTATAAGTAGGCCCTTGCCAAATATAATAACCACCTCAGATTACTGGAACATGCTAGCTACCATGATCCCTAAATAGATTACCTAGCATCTCAAGTGGCACAAAGCATGCTACCCACTTCTTGCTATGAAGGACCGCACATATATGGTTATCATGGAAGTCCACCAAAGCACTCCCTATATACCTATATGAGTCCTTCGACAATTTTCACTTAGGCAAGACCTCTTTGACTTCCCCACGGTCTTCAAAGATATATGAAAACTTGATCACCACACATCTAATTATACCTAATCCATATTAACCACTCTATGGGATAACTCACATACTGGAGTCTTGGGACATCCACAACTATTATCCTCAAGAGCAGAGGCCATGACACCCGCATATGAGCACTGGCTTTCACATAAGCCTCGGTAACAACCTGATACACCCGCACTATCTGCCTCTTCAAATAAGAGACCATGCAGTGAATCAACATCTGCATACACAAGGCCTTCTTATACTCAAGAAGAGTATGAGCAAGCACTGGTAGACTTAGCTAAGGAACGGCCTTGCATGCTTAGACCAAGGCCGCCTTAGAAGCTGAGACATTTTTTCGTACAGAGACTGAGGTTTCACGTGAATGTACCCAGCATTGGAATGAAACCCAAGCATAGCTCATCCACTCCCTAAAAAGTGAGCTCAATGACATTAGGACTTCCCATGAGGATTTGGGACTTAAGATGAGGCGTAGGAATGCCATGGCTTTTATGCAAGATCAGTGAACGCAGTCATGGGTTTGCAAGCTGAGGGAACAGATCTTCTCCTTGGGTTATGAACCGACACCACCTCTACCACTCCCAGTAGTACCTGATTTTTAAATTTCCATTTCATGATTATATTTTGATGTATTGGGGCAAGTACCCCCTCACTTTGTAATCATTTCTGATATGTATATATTTTACAAAGCTTTTTGTTTTCAAAATCTTGTAGTTCATTAAAGGACATGAATTCACCTGCCTGACATATGCACTTGTAAAACACCTGGCTATCAATTATGAATGAACATAAAAGATTAACCTTGCAAAATAATAACAATGAACTTCTTTACTTCCAATTTAGTTAGGCAAGCTATAATTGCTCCCCCAGAGACTCGACTATAGAAGCAAAAGGAGGCAAAACAAAGAAAAGCAATGGGTGACAAATCGACGCCCCCACCTACGGCAAGCATTATGCCTCTCATCCTCCCAGAGGTATCTACAGGAAACCCACCTCCTGTAAGAATCATGCCCAAAGGTACCCTCCCCAAGGGATTCAAATCAGAGGTGGAACGATATATGGGGGACTTCATGTCCCGGCATGGTTGGACATCCTTTCCTAAAATTGGTCAATCCTCTTCATTGCCTCAAACCTCTCTACCACCCCTTAGCTAACCCAACACCCATGAGCAACCTCCAATCCCTAGCCTCACCAAGTTTGAGAAGCTGATGCTCGAGCACCTGATAAAACAAGGGGGGTCGTACAGGCGAGGCACGGTATTTAAGCTACCACCACTTCCTAGTAATGTTGAGCAAACCATGCCGCATGGCCCATCACTTACTCAAGGTACCATCTATGTCATGGCACCACTCTAAACAATGACTACCTATGTAAAGCTAAAGCACCGAACCGCCTTCAATTTAGAAGAATAGTACGAGCTGGCCACATCAAGCAAAAAGGAAAAGGAAAAGGACAAGAACAGTGCCCAGATAGCTAAGCTTGTAGCTGAATTAGAAATGATGAAAACAGGGTAGGCCCCCATCTCTATGGACTTCAAGGATCTCTGTATCCATCCTAGAGGCATACTACCAACAAATTTCTAAATGCTGCATGTCAAGAAATATGATAGCACCGCTTACCCCCGGATGCATCTACGCATGTACTACAATGCCATGTTCTAATGAGGACAAGATGAGCATATCTTGGTTCAAATGATTGGGCAAATACTAGAGGAGAATGCAGGGAAATGGTTTGCAAACTAGGGAAAGAGCAATGTTAGTACTTGGAGAGCCTTGACATGGTCATTCCTTAATCATTACAGGTTCAATCTAGAGCTGCTACCTACCAGGGAAGAAGTGGAAGGTATGAGGCCCACCACAGGAGAGAGTATCAGGTACTTTGCATATAGATGGAGGTTGAAGACTTCCAACCTGAAACACCCTATGTTTGAGGAGGACATGATATCTACTTTTATGAGGACATGGGTCCTACCCACCAACTGATGCTCCTGACCGTGTCACAAACCAACTTTGATGAGGTCGTCAATAAGGATTCTAAGGTATAATTGGGTATCAAGGTAGGCTTAGTACAGGATTCACCGCTCATCCATGCCAATTCCTCCAAGACCATGCCAAAAAAGGCAATAGCCACCCGGCCAGAAGCTAACTTTGTATAAACCATTGAGGTCCCTCGGCCCAGTCAGAGCAACGGTCACATTCTGTCTCTGCCACGGCTGACTCAAAACTATCCCACAGCTATGAATATCATCCTACCTCAAACATAGCAGTCTTACTAGCCCAGGTACCCGAGTGTGCCCAGAGAAGAAAGGAAGAAGAGAAAGTTCACCCCTTTGCCCTACTCCTACAAGTACATCATGGAGTATCTCATCAAGAAGAAATTAATGTAGTTGATTGACCCGAGACCCCCACCTTACCCTTTGCCCTACCGCTGTAACCAAGCGAAGCACTGCGAATACCATCAAACTCTAGGGCATACCCTCGATAGGTGCTTTTGGTTAAAGCACGACATTCAAGACCTGATAAATGAGGGTAAGGTATTATTCGACCCTACACCCACCAATCCTTGACTAAATTCAAACATCATCCAAAACCTGCTCTCTAACCACCAACCACTAAAGTAGGTAGACATGATCGGTCTCACAAACAGTCAATTCAAACCCTCTAGCTGCATCACCAAGATTTAGAGCCTAAGAAAGTCAACTTCTTACCAAACATCAATCAAGTGTCCACCATAAATGGACATTTCCCTAAGCCTATCCCCCCTCTAGAAAATGGGCATTTGCTGGCACATATGTGGGGCTAGCCCCATGTAGCCTAATAACGGTCCTCGCCCTTGATATAAACATATACAGGGAGGGTTCAGCAAACCATGATTCATTTGCCTCACCCCATCTCATCCCACCACCCTCACTATATGCCCAGCTTACCGACCTATCATCCCCTTGCCAAGTCATCAATATTCCCCCTCGTAGTAGGATCCAATACTTATTGAACCGAGTCCCCTTCGGCTACCTAGTTGGGGAAGTGTCAAATCCTGAGCTTTCCAAAGACGAGCTAGATGAGCTCATAGCCTTCTTCACCAGATCAGGCAGAGTCTCTAAGTCAATCTCATATTTGCATCTCGAGGGCAAAGGGAAAGAGAAAATGGTAGAAGAAGAGGCCAAGACAGAGACGTAGAAGCAGACCAAAGAGGTAGAGGAAAAGAAAGAGAATGAAATTTTTTAGACAGCCATCTAGAAGTCTCACCTATTCTTAATTGAGCAATTATCCAAGACACTGGCACAAGTCTCCATTTTGGGCCTACTATTGACATCGGAACAGCATAGAGAGAGATTCTTGAGCATATTCAAAAAGTCCTTTGTGGACGCATCAATCACACCGGATAGGTTGGAAAACATTGATGGCCAGAGCTTCCACGCCATGAGTCATCACATTCTCAGAAGATGAGATCCCCGAGGGTGACACAGTACACAACAAAGCTATCTACATCACAACACACCACTCAGACATGTGCATCCCTCTTATCTTGGTAGACAATGGATGCACGTTGAATATTTGTACTAAGGATACACTAAACACATTGGGAGTTCCTCCGGACTATGTGAAACCCAACCCATGTGACATAAGGGCCTTTGACAATTAGGTCAATCACTGTTAGGAGAAGTGTTCATTCCTCTGGTGATAGAAGGCAGAATGTTCTAGGTTCAGTTTCAAGTACTGAGCATACCATTCTCATTCACCATGTTGTTGGGAAGACCGTGGATTCATCAAATAAGCACCGTACCATCCACTCTCCATCAGAAAGTCAAGTTTATCGTCAATGACGAAGTCATCATGGTACCAACAGATACAAATGTTATCACAATGACAGGGTAAAAAATATTGGGAGTCCGAAGCTTACAGGCACCAAACACTTTCACCTCATACCAGTTCGAGGTTGTACACACAGAAGAAGAAGTGGCAAAATTAAAGAGGAAGGCTAAAATACTACCACCTAAGTTCAACCTGATGGCCAAGATGAAGTTCGATCTGAATAAAGGCCTAGGCAAGTACTCCCAAGGAAGAAAACCCCCATCAAGGCTATCAGAGTGACATACAAGGCAGGCTTAGGGTTCAAACCATTGATCAAACATCTTCTCAGGAAGAACAAGAAGAAGAGAGTCGACCGTAAGGCCGCATAACATTTTGTACCTGCTTCTGGATCACCCAAGACTTATACCCCCTATCAACTGAAACACCAATTCTAACAGTACCATCCAATCCTAGACCAATACACATTCTAATGGAACCAATAGTCATTCCCCCTCTAATCACTAGTCAACATTCTGCTTGCCATCTTGAGGCTGTCCCACATACCTATTTGTCCATCTATAAGCCGTCCATCCCTGAGGCTAGAGAATATTCAACCCCTAGCACCTCAGAACATAGGGAGGACAACCTAGCTCCTCTAAGCCTACTCTCTTTCCCAAGAGATGTCATGGAAACACTACAAGCAGTTATTGCTAGTTGAGAGTTAGACCTAGATGAGCTTGACCCTGACCAGGTCAACATGCCAGAGACATGGGTACCCAGGAAAGCCGTAGAGCATATCTGACAAGCCAACTTCATAGCAATAGAGGATAAGGACCAGGTGATGGATTGATTTATTAAGAAAAGAGGCTAGGAAGAGCCAACCATTCTCTACTCCAGTTTATGTTTTCAAAAAGCTTTTTGTTTCCTCTTTGCACTCCTTTTGTATAAGAACTACGTAGACTTGATCCCTAATGACTCATGAATTGTCGAAGCATTCGACCAATGCACTTGTA
>JAOXJP010192989.1:0-12217 GCA_025762735.1 Platanus orientalis | reverse complement strand
ATGACAAAAATATAATTGGTACCAAATGGATCTTAAAAAATAAGATGGATGAGCATGGAACCATAATACGAAACAAAACAAGATTAGTTGCTAAAGGGTATGCTCAAGTGGAAGGAATTGATTTGAAGAAACCTTTGCTCTCGTAGCAAGGTTAGAATGTCATTTGAAATTTAAAGTATTTCAAATAGATGTTAAGAGTGATTTCTTGAATGGAATGCTTCAAGAAGAAGTTTATGTGGAGCAACTGGAAGGGTTCATAGACCCTCATAAGCTTAATCATGTGTATAGGCTAAAAAATGCACTGTATGATCTCAAATAAGCTCCAAGATCTTGGTATGAGAGGTTGACTAAATTCCTTCTTGAAAATCAATTCTTAAGGGGGAGTGTTGAGAAAACACTCTTCATAAAGAAGAATGATGATTTCATACTCATTGCTTAAATTAATGTTGATGACATAATATTTGGTGCCACATGAGAGGATATGACACATAAGTTTGCTCACACCATGAAGAGCGAGTTTGAAATGAGTATAGAAGGGGAATTGAAGTTCTTTTTAGGACTTCAAATTAGGTAAACCAAGCATGGTATATTTGTAAATCAATCCAAATTTGTCAAAGATTTAGTGTCTAAGTTTGGGATGATCGAATCTAAACCATTACTAACCCTTATCAACACTAGTGAGAAAGTAATCCGAGATGTGAAGGGTAAAGATGTAGACACTAAGATGTATAAGAGCATGATAGGTAGTCTTCTCTATCTCATTGCGAGTAGACCAGACATATCATTTAGTGTTGGTGTTTGTGCTAGACACCAAGCTGTTCTAAAAGAGTTACACCTCAAAGCCACAAAAAATTATTAGATATATTTGTGGGACTCTAAATTATGGACTATGGTATCCATTTGATACTAATAGTGTCATAGTTGGTTACTTAGATACAGACTGGGCTAGGAACGTAGATGATAGGAAAAGGATAAGTGAAATGTGATTTTATGTAAAAAATTACCTAGTATCTTGGCACAACAAGAAACAAACATCGATATCTTTGTCAATTGCTGAGGTCGAATATATTGCGGTAGGTAGTGGATGCACTTAGCTTCTATGGATGAAGCAAATGATGAAAGACTATGGTCTCGAGCAATCGATGATGAAATTGCTTGTAGATAGCAAGAGTGCTATTCAAATATCAAAGAACCCTGTTCAACACTCTTGCACTAAACATATTGATAGTAGGCATCACTTCATTCGAGATCTAGTGAAAGAAGGAGTGTTTGCTCTTGAGTTTATTGAAACTGGGAATCAATTGGCCAATATATTCACAAAACCACTTGATTTGAAAAGGTTCTTGCACTTGAGCAGTGCAATTGGGATGTGTGAGATTTGAGCATTAAAGGATAATGAAATGGATTGGTAAAATTGTAAAAACTGATTGATTGAGGCAAATTTAGGCATTTTCAGTACAATCGGATAGATCCGAATCCCATCGGATCAATCTGCCTGGATCCATCCGACATAGCTAAATCGATCCACACGGCAGTTCCAGCGGGAAACTAACCATTAGTGGGTTTAAAAAGGAAAAACCTTCATTTCCTATGGACTATGATATCCATTTGATATTAATAGTGTCATAGTCGGTTACTCAGATGCAGACTGGGCCGAGAATGTAGAGGATAGGAAAAAGACAAGTGAAAGGTGCTTTTATGTCAAAAATTACCTAGTATCTTGGCACAGCAAGAAGCAAAACTCGATATCTTTGTCAACTGCTAAAGCCGAATACATTACGGTAGGTAGTGGATGCACTTAACTTCTATGGATGAAGCAAATGATGAAAGACTATGGTCTCGAGCAATCGATGATGAAATTGCTCGTAGACAGCAAAAGTGCTATTCAAATATCAAAGAACCTTGTTCAACACTCTCGCATTAAACATATTGATAGTAGGCATCACTTCATTTGGGATCTAGTGGAAGAAGGAGTGATTGCTCTTAAGTTTATTGAAACTGTGAATCAATTGACCAATATGTTCATAGAGCCACTTGATTTGAAAAGGTTTTTGCACTTGAGGAGTGCAATTGGGATGTGTGAGATTTGAGCAATAAAGGATGATGAAGTGGAGGGGTAAAATTGTAAAAACTGATCGATTGAGGCAAATTTAGGCATTTTCAGCACAATCGAATCGATCCAAATCCCACTGAATCAATCCGCCCGAATCCATTCGGCATAGCTGAATCAATCCGACACAACGGTTCCAACGGAAAACGAACCATCAGTGGGCTTAAAAAGGAAAAAACCTTCATTTCCTATGGACTATGGTATCCATTTGATACTAATAGTGTCATAGTCGGTTACTCAGATGTAGACTGGGCCGGGAACGTAGATGATAGAAAAAGGACAAGTGAAAGGTGCTTTTATGTCAAAAATTATCTAGTATCTTGGCACAACAAGAAGCAAAACTTGATATCTTTGTCAACTGTTGAGGCCGAATACATTGTAGTAGGTAGTGGATGCACTTAGCTTCTATGGATGAAGCAAATATCAAAGAACCCTGTTCAATACTCTCACACTAAACATATTGATAGTAGGCATCACTTCATTCGAGATCTAGTGGAAGAAGGAGTGGTTGCTCTTAAGTTTATTGAAATTGGGAATCAATTGACCAATATGTTCACAAAGCCACTTGATTTGAAAAGGTTCTTGCACTTGAGGAGTGTAATTGGGATGTGTGAGATTTAAGCATTAAAGGATGATAGAGTGGAGGGGTAAAATTGCAAAAATTGATCGATTAAGGCAAATTTAGGCATTTTCAGCACAACTGGATCAATCCGAATCCCACTGGATCAATCCACCTAGATCCATCCGGCATAGCTAAATCAATCCGACACGGTAGTTCCAATGGGAAACGAACCATAAGTGGGCTTAAAAAGGAAAAACCTTGATTTCCTTCTCATTCACCTCTTACTCATTCTCCTCCCTGGTGTTTCCCTTGAGTATTTCTCTCTCAAATCTCTTATTCAATCCATTCCAATGGCTCTGCCAAAGAGGAATGCTGACAAAGGGAAAGGTGCAGATCCTTCTAAGATGCTGGTACAAAAGCCTACGTGCCCGCCTCCAGTCAATTTCGAGTCATTTCTTAATGCTACACGCCTCTCTAATTACAATCACTATTTCTCAAAGAGGCCTGTAGCCATGGAGCATCACGTTGACTCCAAGACTCTCTTCGACACGATCATAGGGTATGAGCTCATTCATGGTGGATGGAAGGCCATGATGATCATCAAGGGAGAGGTCCAGGAAGAGGCCGTGCGGATGTTTTGGTCAAACATCCACAATTCCAACCTCGACACACTCGTCTTCCACACCAAGGTCTACGATGTTTAGATGGATTTAGACCCTAGTGCTCTATCAACCCTCCTAGGGATAGATAGGCCCACTGGCTAGGCAGTTTCATTCCCTCCTAGGGATCTTAATAAGGCCGTCATTTTTGAGGTCTTTGGTCATGGGGGAATGACATGGTTCAGGAAGCTTCAGGTCATTAAGTGCCTGCTTGAGATGAGACTACTCAATTTGATCTTCACCTACAACCTGTTCCCAACCACACACAACAATGACATGCCAAATACCATGATACATGTCATCTATTCCCTCCTCACCAAAAAGGAGGTTGACATTGTGGCAATTATGTGCCATGTCATCATCTCGGAGGCACGTAGCTCTAGTTCCTCCCAGCTTTTATCATATAACGTGATGATCACATGTCTGATGGAGATTTATGGGGTCACATTTCCCAGAGATGCCTTTACCCTAAAGCAGGGTGCCAAGATAGACCGGTTGATTATTTGGCGAATGCTTTGAGAGGGCACACACTTGAAGAAGCGGAAGATGCCTACTGAGTCTGGCCCTTTCACCACTTTAGCCACATCAGCACCACCACCTCCTGTGCAGACGGAGGTCCCACCAGTGGTTGTAACTCCCCCACCTGCATCATAGACAACAACTCCACCTCCAGTTATCCCACAGGGCAAACTTCCAATTCCCACATATGTATGGGAGACCTTGGAGGGCTTGTATGAGATGTTTGGGTGAGTCATTAATAACTTGGAGAAGATTGCTGACAAGCTCAATAGTATTGAGCTCAGGGTTGAGTGATTGGAGCACACTATGGCTCCCCAGCTCCCACATCAGCCTAGTGTCCCTCTGGATCTTTGCACCCAAGGTGACGAGGAAGAGGCTGAGGACGAGTGATTGTGAGGATGAGTGATCTATTTTGTGTATCCCTCTCAAAACTTATACCTTTTTATCTTTAATGAAAATATATTTTTGACTATGAGGTATTATGTCTTTGTCTTCCTATGTCATTTCTCACATTTGTCAATTACATGACAAAAGGGGGATAAAATTAATACATCATGGATATTGGGGCATTAATGCTATATGAGCATTAACATAAGGAGAGTAATGCATTTAGGGGGAGCTAATTCGAAAATTTAAACATCGATTTTTTTCTCTCTAAATGCAATGAACTAATGTACACATCAGTCTTATTGCATCTCTCATGTGCTTGCTTGGATATATTTTGTTTATTTCATTTTCATTTGACTACATTGTATTGGCTTGAGAAATGTATTATTTGTCAAATGTGATTTCAAGTTGAGAGGCCAAGCATCTATGCAAAAAGCTTGAACTAAAAGCCCAAGTACACATCAAGGGGGAGTTCAAGAGTTCAAAAGTTTAAGACACATCATTTAGTCTTATTTGTGTAAATGTATAACTCTTGCATTTTCATGGAGTCTACAAATTCATTACATATATTTATTATACTCCATCCATGTATTTCATTATGTTTTGTAATGGAATTTCCAAATGGGTAGATTGTTAATGTAAATTGTAAATTCCAATATATGGAGTGGTAGATAAGGCATGACATGAGCATATTGCATGTCTTAGTCATGTCTATAATCATCAAGTGTTCTTGGTTCCCAAGAAGGAAGACAAGGTCCAAGCACTTGAAGCCAAGGATGGATCCTTCCCCAATTTGCCAAAGACCAAGCATTGAAGATCCAAGCCTTATCAAGCTCAAGGAAGGTATATAAGGGAAAACATAATGCTAGACATAGGTTAAAGAAACCTTAAGACCCTTACAAAGGTCAATAGATCATTCCCATGCCTTTGTCATAATCCCATAGAGGTTGGGAATCAATTTGAGGCAAAATGACAGAAAAACAGGGGAATCAGATCGATTCGGGGGGCGTCGGATCAATCCAGAGAGCCATCGGATTAATCTGGAAGGGGTTCCAAATCAATTTGGCAAGGCACGGGTGTCTAAGACTAAGACACTAGATCAATCCAGGGATGTCGGATCAATCTGAGTGGATCAATCCAACATAGCCGGATCCATCCGACATTGCAGAAATTAAAAAAAAGTTATGTTTGAAGTCTACAATTTTTTGACCTTTAGGAAAGATGCCAAATCAAGGGTGCATGACTAAGCTCGTCCCCTATAAGTATAAGAGAGCCTTCAATGATCTCTTTGAACACACCAATACACAAAGAGAAGAGATTTTTAAGACGACAAGGTATTTAATCTTCCTAACAACCAAGTTGGCTCCATTTATGAGCATCTATTGAAGATCAAGGAGTTATTTAAGTGCTTCCCTAGCACTCCACATTTGATGAACAAAAAGAGGGAAGTAAGTGGAGGGTTTACTCTCAAGTAAATCCTAGGGTGAAGCTCTAAGAAGCAATGAGACACCTCTTGGGGCTTGGTGAAAGTTATTGCATACCAGTTCAATAAAGGAGCAACCACCTTCATGTGCATCAAACAATACACAAGCCTTGCGAGGTAATTTTTATTGAACTCATTTATTTGTGTAGACCATAACACTACTACCGAAGACACTAGTAGTGTAGACCTTAGCACCCATCAGAGACATCGGGTGTAGACGATCGCACTATCACCAGAAACACCATGAGGGTAGACCTTAGCACCCGCTAGAGACACCGGGTATAAAACATTCCTGCCAGAGACACTGACAGTTGAACTTGCATTTGCAAGTAGTAGGTTTTAGAATTTTAATCTTGATTGTAATATAATTCAATCTAAATAAAATTTTGTAGCTCGGTAGTGAGCTTTGAAAATGGATATATGCCTAGTGCCAAACCACTATTAATATTGTGTTGTGTGTTTATTTATGGTATGAATTGTATTTTCTCTCTATCTTAACATGGCATGTATTGCATCTTCCATATGATCTTTCATATTTGTAATTAACTAGGAATTTTAATTAATTGAAAGATTAAAATTAAGATTTGCCATTGCAATGCACTTGTAATTATAATAGATGAACTACATCTTTATGTGCATTAAATTCCAAGAACTATAATAACAACTAAAATTAGAATTTTAAGTGGGGTTTAACTAAAAGAATTTTTATAAATCTTATTCACTCTTCGTCTAAAATTAAAAACAGGCCTTCACCATTAGCTTGGTTTTGTAGTTCCATTCTATTTTTTAGGGAGAATCGTTGTAACACCAAATTTTGAGCCATTTTTATGAGGAAAAATTCATTGGACAAATTACCTAGCCGTTTAGAGGCTAGTTTATTATTTTTTATAAGTGGGGACTAATACTCCAAGCCTGAGAGACTTGTTATTTACTACTATTCAATACAATAAACCTCTAATTAACCTTAAGTTTCTCAACTTGTATTGTAAAGAAGAAGCTACATAAATATAAAGAAGAAAAAGGGAAGAAGAGAAGATAATAATCCTTTTTTATTTAATGAATATGAATACAACTTTACTATTCAAACACCAACAAGTTTAATTAGTCATAGCCTAGTTCGTCATTAAGCTTCCTATGGCATCTTCCTTGGAGAGATCGCAGAGGTGTAATGTACTTACTTTCCTCTTTTGGAAGAGAGGTGAACTTATAGACCTTTAGAGGAATGGAGTAGAACTTGCTTGGATGTTGAGAGCAACATTTACTTGAAAACTTGAGCTTATGATGGATCTTCAAAACTTCTCCAAAAAGGTTTTTTTCTCATGCAACCTTGAAGCTATTTATAGCATAAAAAATGAGTTAGAGAAGAGTCCTTGTTGGGAAAGAACTCTATCTCATTCATGGTTCCCTTATTGGAGTGGGATTCTTCAATCGTTATCCTAAACATATAAGTGCTTCTTCTATGCGAGAATTCACCTTCTTCAGTCTCCTAGGTGGTTAGGGAACTCATGGGAGTCATAGTTATCTAAGATAACCACCCTGGAAGAAGATTACATCAAATTTCAGTTTTTGGTTTCCGTGGTGCGCAAATGTGAATAGTGTATTTGCATACACTTTTGATAGCGAATGTATCAGCAAGCCTTTGATTTCAGGCAAATGAGATGGTGATTCTCCATTCACCAGACTTAAGTGTGGCGAATGTCAGGTTATTTAGTCATTTGCACACTTTTAGGTTTCTACAGTTGTCCTCTCAGAAAATACATTGTGAGTGTAAGGAGACGATATTTTTTCTGAGGCCAAAATAATGGTCTTCAGTTACTCCTTTAGATATTCTTTCTTTATTAGTTATCGGGACTTTTCAAATTCCTTGTATATTGACATTCATACCCTGATGAATATATAAGTCTTGTTCCTTCTTCTTCTGCTCATCTTTCTAAAATATAACTTTTCTAAGGCATCAGCTTTGTAAAACATGAGCTTCTTGTTCTTTCTCTATTTTTCTTTTCTTTTTACTGATCATATGAGGCATGATGAACCACAAGAAGCATTTATTTTCTTTTCTCCTTATATTTTCTTCTTTTCTGAGCTTGATTTCTTTTTATGCGGGCAAGGATAATATTTTGGTAGGATTTGGAGAAATCTTTAGGAAAGATTTCAGATTCTTGAACCAAAATAATTTTTTTGTTCAGTCTTCTGGTCATCTTTTCTGGTGATGATCATATCTCCGGCGGCTCATTGGCGACCTCCAGGTTTATCCTGTGAATGTCTGCTTGAGTGAGCTGCAAATCTTCTCCTTGCATTCATTCGCAAATTGAGATTCTTTTACCACTTACACACTTTGTTGAATGGACTGGTGTGCACGAATGTGATTATTGAATGCCCATTTGCAGGATCTACTTCCGTAGATTGTCTTTGCAAGGAGTTCATTATATAGGGTGATCAAGTTCGATCTTCCTTGACCACTAAAGAAGACCTGTGTAAATGCCTCCTTTTTGTTTGCTCAAAATAATGTAATTCCCAAATGATGTAACCTTTTGATAAATGAAGGAAATAAATAGAGCTCTATCTCTTATTGTCTTGTTTTCTCTTGCAATTTCCCTTTTTAGTTGTTTCCTTTATATGTTGTCTGGGCAAATATATATATTTTTGTGTGTGCATTCTAAGTCCTGATATTGTGAGGATCAATACCATTGAGTGCCACATCATCACTATTTTGATTGGTTTCAGCATTATGTGAGCTGGATAAGGTTGACGTTATAAGAGTCAAATTATGACTTGTATCATGAGTGTCCAGTGTGACCAGTGTTGTGAAGGTCATGAAAGTTGAATGTGATTGACATTGTAAGAGTCAAATGAAATTGACATAATGAGAGTTGGATATAGTTGACATTATAAGAGTCGAACGTGATTGACATTATGAGAATCAAATATAATTGGCTTTATAAAAATTGAATATAATTGACATTATGAGAGTCGGGTGTGACTGTCATTATGAGAGTTGAATATAGTTGACTTTATGAAAGCCGAATATAATTGACATTATGAGAGTTAGGTGTGATTGACATTATGAGAGTCGAGAACCACGAACACACGTATGTCTTTTGTTGTAAGTGGGACATCATGCCCTTACAAAAGAGGTTGTAATGGTATATTTTTGAAACAGTATACCGTTCTTATGATGATGGTACTGAACCATTTTCTTTAGAAGACCATTGTAGTAAAATGGACGCATTGCTTTTGTTTCCTTTTTGAGACACCTTTTTCTCAAAGGATTGTGGCCATTCATGTTTATAAATAAGAGGGTCATGCCCATCACACTTCTCATTCCTTTAGCTTTTGTAAATTGAATTGGTAAGGGTTCCTTTCATATCATATAGAGAGAGTCATTCGGTTGATTATACTAACTACACTTTTGTTTTTATGTTGTAATAAGATGGCTCTAAAGAGGAGGTTGGCCAGTGTTCCTGAGGTTGGAGAATCATCCTGATCATGAGAAAGGCGGGATGAGTCTCCCCCAGCCAAAGAGGAGGATCTTGTATCCTTGTTTGACTATGGTACCCATTAAACACCTCATTTATCATAGTAACTGATTCCTTTGGTTTCCATGATCTAATCATGGACCATAGAATCTTGGTAATAATTTCAAGTTGGTATGCATGGCTAGTGATGATTGGCTTACGACTGTAGACACAAGAATACCCAATCATTTACCTCGAATACACATTCAATATGATGCTTGTCCAATTTTTGTTTCATTTGATGCTGGGTAGCCTCTAAATTTTCTTTGCGTAGTCAAAGAATCCGATCTTGAGACCTAAGGGCCAAATCAACCTCATGAACATTGGTGCTACCCTGTATGTAAGAATGGACTGTTGAAGGAGGATGCTTGTAAACAACTTCAAATGGTGCCATTTTTGTGGACATGTGGTAGGTAGTGTTGTACCACCATTTTGCCCATGACAACCAGCGTGACCACTGCTTGGGTTGCAACCTATAAAAACACCTGAGGTATGTCTCTAAGCATTGATTCACAATTTTTGTTTGCGGGTGGTAAAGCTCATCCGATGTTCCACTCCTTGCAACTTAAAAGTTTTTGCCAAAATTTACAAGTGAATATGACATCACGATCATAGATTATCGATTTATGCAGTCCATGTAGCTTGAAAACATGCTCAACAAATGCTTCAGCAACATGTTTAGCTATATAAGGATGAGCAAGACCAATAAATTGGGGCTGCTTTAGAGAGATGATCTACCACTGCTAAGATAGTGGACTCGCCCATAGAACTAGGCAAGACCAATAAATTGGGGCTGCTTTAGAGAGATGATCTACCACTACTAAGATAGTGGACTTGCCCATAGAACTAGGCAACCCATATATAAAATCCATCAATAAGTCACACCGCACTTCATCTAGGATTGGTAATGGTTGCTGCAACCTTGGGGGAGAAATAGATTCTACTTTATTGCATTGATAAACATCATAAGCAACCACAAAATTCTTGATGACCCTCTTCCTGATTTTCCAATAAAAGGAACGAGAGATGCATATATTTGTCTTATAAAATCCTGAATGTCCAGCAATAGAGGATGCATAGATGTATAAAAGTCAATACATCTAAAGAAAGTGAAGAAGTTGGTGACAACACAATACGTCCTTTATAATGGAGCAACCATTCAACCATAGAATATTGTGGATATGATGTTGGATAAGAAGCAATTGAACTGAACAATGAGCTTAAAGTAGAATCTGATTGGTACCCAGCCTTAATATCTTCCACCCAGACATTGATAGGGAAGTATATGGCAACGATCATGGTGTTCTCATGTTTACGTGATAGAGCATGGGCTGCTGAATTTTCTTTACCCTTTTGATATACAATTTGAGAAGTCATACCCCATGAGTTTGGCCAACCACTTTTGTTGTACTGTAGTTGTAATCCGTTGATCCATCATATACTTGATGCTATGATGGTCAATGCATATGACAAAGTGTGGCCCTAACACATGGACAACATTTTGAGACAACACGGAGAATTGCCATCATCTCGTTTTCATAAGTGGACATTCCACAGTGCCAATCAGCCAACACCTTGCTAGTTAAAGTAATTGGGTGACCCTCCTGCATTAGTACTGCACCAATCCCAACACCACTCACATCACACTTGATTGAGAATTGGTTTGAGAAATCCGGCATGGAGATAACAGGTGTTGAGGTCATGGCTATTTTAAAAGAATTAAAAGCTTGTTTGGCTTCGACATCCCAAGCAAAGGTCCCCTTTTTAACAATCATGTCAAGGGAGCACTGATCTTGCCATAGTCATGAACAAACTTACGATAGTAACCTATAAGTCTCAAAAATCCTTGCAGCCCCGTAATAGTGGTTGACATCGGTCAATCGAGCATGTGTGCTACTTTCACAGGATTATCCGCAACTCCTTGCGAGATAACATGGCCTAGATAGTTCACCTTCGATGTTGTGAATGTGCACTTTTTCTTCTTAACATAAAGCTAAGGTTCCCATAAAGTTTGCATAACCAGTCTTAAATGGTACCAATGCTGCTCAAGATCATGGCTATAACTAAGATATCATAAAAAAAATATATCAATACAAAAACATGTAGATAAGGTTAAAAAATTGAATTCATGAGGCTTTGGAAGGTTGAAGGTGCATTTCTTAGCCCAAAGGGAATTACTAGAAACTCATAGTGGCCTTCATGGGTGTGAAAGACTGTTTTTGGAATGTTAGGTTCATGCACCTAGATTTGATGATATCCAAATTGTAGGTCCAGTTTTGAAATTTTTTAGCACCATATAATTCATCAATATAGGAAACTTATCTTTAATAGTGATGACATGGAGTGCACGTTAATCAATGCACATCCACCATGATCCATTAGATTTGCAAACCAAGATAACTAGAGAGGAGAAAGGACTGGTACTAGGCTAGATAAAATTAGTCAATAGCAACTCCCTCATAACCCATTCTAATGCTACATTTTTGGAAGTGAGGAAGCACTATGGGTGGATATTGGGAGGCTCCTTACTTAGAATTAGTGGAATGCGGTGATCCTTCCCTTGGTAAGGTGGAAGGGATTTTGGCTAAGCAAATAATACCATCAAAATCCGTCAATAGTTGCTACAACTCAGGTTTATGAGTGGCATTATCAGTAATAATAATCACACTATTAAGTTGAAGGACCAAACCATCATCCCCTTGCATAAGGGCCTTGTCGATACCATGAGATGAGAGTCCACTTTCCGGTTTGGACTTAATGCCTCACAAAACATGGTCTCTTTCTTAGTATTTGAATTTGAGCCATACCTCATTAAAGTTGAATGTCACTGGACCCAACTCTTGTAACTAATGTGCTCCGGATCCTAAAACCACATTACAACCACCCTATGATGCCCCAAAATTCCATCACTAGATAAGACTTTGGAGTGTTAATATCTTTACACTTTTCTTCTTCTTTCCCTTACTCAAGACCCTTTGCAGT
>JAOXJP010192968.1:0-12218 GCA_025762735.1 Platanus orientalis | reverse complement strand
TGCTTGTTGATTCTCTTTATTATTGTCATATTTGATCACTCTACAAACTCTCTATAGCATCAGATTTTTGTCACCAGCAACCCATCACATTTTCTTCCTAAATTTAGTTTGAGTCTCTAACATAATTGCTTGAGACCTTTACTTGTTTATTACTTTGTGAGCCCTAGTCCTTTGCAAGCTTATGAATTAGACTTAAAGAATCTTCTGAATTAGCATGTGGGCATGTGAGTAGGTATCTTGTTTACTTTCTTAATTACTTTAACAATTTTATTCCTATCTCCTGAGCACAACACCCACTAACCTACATGCATACTGCATCACAAATTGTATGTTATCATAGTAAGAATATGGTTCCCATTGCTTACAGTATGAAACAAAAGTCACCTCCAAATAGCATAATAAAGAAAAGTCATCCACATAAAACTGGTGAACATGGTTGTAATCACAGTGAACTGGAAACCAATTTGGCAAATCAAGCGTCCAAACCTCTTAGATAAGAAGGGTTTTATTTCTAATAGTTGGTTAACTCACAATAAGAAGAATCTTGAAGGGCATGATTAAAAGGTTACAGAGAAATGGGAGAAAAATTCTACAAGGTTAGAGCAACCCAAATCATCTAAACCTCCCAAACTACCAAAAACAATCCAAATTACAATCATGAGTCTATACAAATGGCATGGAAACTTTGCTAACTAATTGGCAGTTAAACCCCCTTGAAGTTATCCAAACAAACCCTTGTCTTCAAATCATACCAAGTTAATCATCATGGAACATCAAGAGTCAAGCAGGTTATGAACAGACATCACCATAATCTGCTTGCATTTCCCCTTTTTGCAAGTAACCATAATCAGTGCTGCAGCACTTGGGACTTAATTTTACATAGAGAACTCCAGTTTTTCATTCCAGGTAACATCAAAATACCCATATTTCTTTCAATTCCGATTTGTTTCTAATGAACGGTTACACTAGCTACGATCCAAATCTCCATGAGCATCTGGCATTATAACAAACATGTTGTGTGCATCTCAAGAAATTGACGATGATGAAGAAAACAAGGGAAAGAAAATGGTGGAATGGAAGGGAAATTTGATAGATTGAACTAGAAAACAATCATGGGTCCTGACTTACGGTTTCACCACAGGAAATCGAGGAGTGGACGGTTGAAACACAGCCCCAAACTGTTCAGGCGCCGGCCGGCTTTCTGCTCAGAAATCTCCTCTCTCTCAACAACGTGAAGAGACACCGCTTTTTCAACACAGAACATTTGTTTCGATTCGAATTAAGGTGTGGAAGAATAAATAGAGACACGGATGCAATGGACCAAAGGGTCCACAACTACTACTGTAGACACGTGCGATAACTACTACTTCAAAATCTTTTCCTTTGGGCTTTGACAAAAATGATTCAGACTCTACAGTCAGACTGTGATCAAAGATTCCTATTCCATGGAATTGATGTTGATAATCATCATTTCTATCAAATTCCCATGAAAAAAAATATAAGAAAATTCCAAGGCAACTCCTACGGCCTTGACTTGGCTTGGCTTGGCTGTCACACGTAGCGAATCACATAGCGAATAGGTGACGCGTGTATGCAAACGCCGAGGTCAATAGGGGCCACATCAGTGTCAAAAGTGTTTTATACTCCCTTAAAAAGTGAAAATCACTTCTTTAGGCGCTGATGTTTTCACCCGCTTGACCATCGGCGGACGCGGTGCAAGTTAGGGAAGATGTAGCAAATATTTGAATTGAGAGCACATTTATTGTGACCTATATTAGTGTGAACACGGACCAAGAGCTGCCAGAGGCCCCAATCACAGTTGAGGAAATCCGAGCAACTTTCTTTGAGATGGGCAGATGTCTCCACCATTATCTTGGACTTCTTCTACGGTCATCAGGTTGACCTGTCCACTATCAACAAGACTTTTATTGTCCTCATTCCCAAGCTCCAACAAACCATGGATCTGAGCCACTTCCAACCCATCAGCCTCTGCAATGTGCTATACAAGGCAATCTCTAAACCCTTGGTCATCCGCTTTAGCAAAGTCATTAGGCACCTTGTCTCTCCCACACAATATGTTTTCATCAAAGGTTGTTAAATCTCGGAAAAGTGTTCTGATAGCACACAAGCTCCTCCATCATTAGAAGTGTCACCGTACCAAACAACAATTCATAGCCATTAAAATGGACACGAATAAGGCATATGACCGGGTGGAATGACCCATACGTCCTCATAGTTCTCCATAAAATGGGATTCAATAATCGTTGGCAACTATGGATCTACCAATGTATCTCCACTTCCACATTTCAGGTCCTGCTCAACAGTCAACCCGACTCTGCCTTCCAAGCCTCGCGCAACCTCCGTCAAGGGGACCCACTATCCCCATACCTTTTTCTCTTATGCACTAAAGGACTGTCTACCACTCTCACTCACTACCAGTCTATTGGACTATTCTCCAGTATCATAATCTGAAGGTGCTACCCAGCTATCTCCCACCTCCTTTTTGCAGATGATTGCTATATCTTTGGAACAGCTGATATCCCCACTACCTCCTCCTGGATCGAGACTCTCCATGATTTCCAGCAAGCTTCAGGGCAAATGGTGAACCTTTCCAAATCAAATATCTGTTTCTGTAACCAAACCCAAAGGGAGACTCAAGATCGCATTAGCCAATTGCTCTAAATGCCCATATCTTCCTCCTAAGGCATGTACCTAGGGGTTCCCCCCTCTTTCGGGCGGCGCAAGACCTCCTTCTTTGCCTATCTAGAACATAAAATTATTGGCCAGAAAGAGAAACTGCTTTCCCAAGCTGATAGGGAAGTCTTACTCAAATCAGTGGCCACAGTCATTCCCACCTACGGAATGTCATGCTTCCTGCTCCCCAAACAAATTTGCAGAAATCTTGATTAACACCAACTCCGCTTCTAGTGGGGCCAACTGACTACCAAACGCATCCACTAGGTAGGGTGGCAAAAGTTAAGATGCTCAAAGCAAGATGGGGGTATGGGTTTTCGAGACCACCTATTATTCAACAAGGCTCTCCTAGCCAAGTAGTGCTAGCGACTTTTCACCCATCCCGATTCTCTCTAAAGCCAACTCATGAAAGCTATCCACTTCCTCACTCCAGTTTTCTTGAAGCCACGAATCAGTTAGTAGGCTCATGGGCATGGCCAAGCCTCCTAAAAGGACGCGAAACCCTGCTCCGTGGGCTGGTATAGGAAGTAGGTCCCAATAGCTCAATAAACATTTGGAACCAGCTGTGGCTTCTTAAATTGACGAACTACAAGTTGTCTTCATCCGCACCCCCTCACCTCTCCACTCTGGAAATTAAAGACTTAGGCCACCCTGGCTCCTCTTCTTGGAACCTTTCCACCAGAGAACAATTCCTCACCACTCCAGAAAAGGTAGCCATTTAGTACATTCAATTAAGCCTTCTCACCACCCAAGATACACCCCTTTGGGTCTATGACCGCTTTGTCAAATTCACTGTTAAATTCACATATCTCCTCCTAGTAGGGGAAATGGTCGTAACCCCCTAGCTGCCCCTCCCGCTTTCCCCCTATATGGAAGGAACTTTGGCACCTCCCGCTCCCGCCAAAAATCAAACTTCTCTTATGGCGCCTCTACTCAGAGACTCTTCCTATACTGTTGAACCCCTTCGATCTCTCGAAATGCCTCTCAGTACACTATGCCACATTTGTAACCAGCATGCCGAAAGCATTGTCTATTGTTTTTTTGAATGTCCAATATCCTTAGCTGCATGGGCTCGCATCCTCCCTTCTGTTCCTCCCTTGATTCCACCCCCCATTTCTGCTGCCCTCTAGCTACATCATCTTTTAACTAACCCATCCCTTTCAAAAGTCCAAATTCAGGCTAAGCGCCAAGTAGTGGGGTTTACTTGTTAGGCCATTTGGATGCATCATAACCAATGTTACTTCCGAAATTACCCCCTAACCACCGAGCTATCATTGCCATTTTTCACAGGTGTTCTAAGGAATGGGCAGCACTCCCCCCCACGAGTGAGCATCCACTTACCAGCACTAGTCCCCATCAAAGGACCCTTTTTGTGATCCTTCCACCTCCACAACTGCCCTTCTCATCAGAGTGGATGCTACATTCTCTCTATCTCCTCCCTAAACAGCGGTAGTAGCCATTGCCTGGTCCTCTGACGATAGTGTGGTGGTTCAGGTATCCGTAGAGTTGAGACACCAACCCCTTTTGCTGCCAACATGAAGGCCATCCGGTTGGGCCTTCTTTTGGCTAAAAGGCTCCGTCGAGCCAAGGTTTCCTTGTTCAGTGACGCACAGACCGCGGTGGATGTTGTTAATGGGTCCTTGGACTGGTGTCTTTGGCCTAGTAGGCATTGTTTTTTGTCTTGTAAGGAATTGCTTGTATCTCTTCCGTGTCTCTGGATCAGCACATACCGCATACTAAAAACCAGGTTGCACATCTCCTTGCCCATGACACCCTAGGGCGAGGGGACCTCAACCCTGGTTCAACCTGTTGGTTGTCTGTCCCATTGGGAGAGCGTTAGTCTTCTGTGAATTGAAATTATCTTTAACCAATATATATTAGTGTGAACACACCATACATGTGTGTATACGGTTACAAATTTACAAGCATCAAAAAAAGCAAAGCAAATTTCTTATAGCCCTTTTACTATAGTGAAACTGAAGCACCAGAGCATTGGGTGATATGTGGGCCGAAAAAGTGAAAAACATCCAGTAATGATTCTTTTTTTTTTATGGTTCATGGTTTCCACTCACATGTCACCCGGCACCCTGGTGCTTCAGTCTCACTACAGTAAAAGGGCTACAAGAAATCCGCTCTGCAAAAAGAGTGTCCAAAAATTCGAAACGTATCATCTGTGAATTTGTGATACACATCTCAAGTTGGCCACACCAATTTTAATAGCAGAAAGATCATTATTATTTATTTACTTTTACATAGGATCCTCTAGCACTTCTGAGTGTTTCTCTCATGATTCACGAGAGAGTGATGTGTGGTAAAAAAATTTGTTTAGGGTCAATCAAGTTACTTTATTTTAGACACTTTCAGTTTGCCTTGTTTTTGTGATGAAAGAAATATAAGAACAACACAAAACACTACAATAGAGGACCATCTCATTTTTATGTCTTTTGTTTTTATTTGGGTATATGTTTTGACCATTTTACACTTGCAAATGTCATACTTTATGTACCCGAGGTCCATTGAGAAAAGATTTGCTACACCTAATTTGTCTTCCCCTCCCTCCCACCTACGGTTGTTAATAGAGCAAGGCTGGGCCGAGCGTCCAGCCCAAAACACAACACCCCAGCCCGAGCCCCTCTGCCCGAACCCAGCCTATTGTAATTTTCCAGGCTTTAGGTTGAGTTCTAGCAGCCTGAAATTAAGAACCTAGTTTTTGATTTTTTTTATCGTGTTCGGGCTAAGAGTGAGAGAAGAGAGAGAATGGAGGGATGAAAGAGAGAATAGAGAGAAAATGTAGGGAATAGACATGGCCGGATGAGAGAGAGAGAGAGAGAAGAGAGTGAACGTAGGGTCGCCTGGTCAAGCTGAACTAACTGGGGCAAGGATGAGAGAGAGAGAGAGACGTAGAGATGAGAGGTAAGAGAGTGAATGCAGATGAGAAAGAGAAGAGAGAGAGATGCAAGGATGAGAGAGAAGACAGACTGAACGCAAATGAAAGAGAGATGAGAGAGAGAAAATGCAGACTGGTGAGAGAGAAAGAAGTGTGCATACCTTAAAATCGACGATTGGCGACAACAAGCAAGGAGAATGGCAAGAGGGAGACCATATGCAACAAGGGGAGACCAACAGGCAGGTGACAAACCATATGCAACAATCTTACTCTTTGAAATTAGGTTTAAAGTTAGGGTTTGATAAAAAAAAATAAAGGATTAAGTTACCACTGTTGGAACAAATCTAATCCAACGGTAGGGATATAATGGATGTTTGAACAGGGTTTTGGGTCGGGCTTCAGGCCAATATCAACTTATAATCATGTTGGTCCAAATTAACTTGAACCCAAGCCCAACCCAAAAATGAGTTCGGACATAACATTTGAGCCCGATCCCGGCCCGGCCCAGCCCAATTGACAGCCTTACTCCACCCCTCTCCCCACACACATAAAAGGTGGGGTGTGTAGGGTTAAAACTGTATAAAAAAAAATCAAATGAAAATAGGTATTTATAAAAATGAGGTTTATAGGGTTAAAGCTATAAAAAGTGTTCAAATGAGCATTTTCTCCTTATTTAAGAGGCACCAAATTCATAAAAACCATCACGTGTTAGCCTTTGGTGTGGGGAGAAACAAATTTGGCTGCAATAGATCCTCTCCTTTTCAGCAATATCTTGAGAATAAGACTAAAATGTCATGACCAAAGGTCTAGTTTATGATTATATTTATACTTTAAAAGTTTTAGCACATGACAAGTGGGCACAGCTAATACTAGGGCAGAGTCTTTGAGACTTTTGACTCTTTAGAAGACTGTCACATGGTCCAGAAAGAGGGAGAGAAGTTGAGGGAAAATGGAGATCATCAAATTGAGATATGTGGAAGAAGTAGATCTCTGTGATTAGATTTTCTAAAATATGGACAGATGGCACACAGTGAAGGAAAACTTGGAGGAAAAGAATTTGCACATTACTATCTAACTACCCATTTCCCAAATCTTAGCAACATGGGGAGGAATATGGGGAAAATGACACAAAATCAAGGAAGTCTAGAGCAACAACTACAACAAAAAATTGGAACAAAATAAAGAGATCTGCGAGAGTTGGTTTCTAGAAGAGAGTCACGATCTAAAGGAAAGAAGGAATATTGGGATTGTGTGGACTCTATCAATGGCAAAACGTGGTTTCCAAGTTCAAAGAAGAGTCGTTTCCAACAAGGGAAAATAGGGCCATCTCCATGAATGTGTGATCATAAAAGACATGACATTAACCACCAAGAAAAAGTCTATAAAAAAAAAGAAAATAATGAAGGAAAGGGACATCTCCAATAGAACATCAACAATAATATTGATTTCAATTTATCCCTTTTAGCATATCTTGTTTATTTCGATTTTCAACCTGTTATGGCATCATTATTTTATCATTTTCTAGAGTCCTAATTTGTATTTGTCATCAATAAATTCTTATGAACTTGGCCTACAAATTTCAACTAGATTTTGTAAACCCCGGTTTGTAATTCATCATCAACAAACCCCTAGGAGTTTGGTATGAGAGTTTTAGCCACCCACACCTTTGTTTTCGGTCTATAATTTGCTATCAATGAATTCCCAAGAATTTGGCATACAAGTCTTGACAAATTGCTGGATATTTTGGTTTATAACTTTTCACCAACGAGAATTTTGTTACTCAACATACAAATTTCAATCTAATTGTCAACTTTGTAAGTATCTTCATTTATTTATTGATGTTCATTTGCTTAGCTTTACTTCATTTTACTTCATATTATTATTGTTTTGGTGCATAAAATGTGGTGAAGTCCTTGTTTTAATAAGGCAAAAATGACTCATTTGAAAGGAAGAACCCTCCCCATCCTAAATTACATGAATTACATAAATTCAATGGCTATACAAATGACCGTAAAGCTCTTTTCAGTCTACCTGTTATTTGCTATGGCACCTGGGGTCGTAGGAAAGACCATACCTCATGCCCATGTGGCACTGACATGCTAGCACACCAATTTCCGGCCAACACCTAATTTTGGCACGCCCGATGGGACCCATGCTACCAAAACGCAATAATACAATCGTTTTTTGAACTACCTGATGATGGGTCTGAGCACAGCCACGAGCTGCCTCTGAAGTTTAGGTCTCTTCAACATGAGGAAGACCTAATTCCTAGAAATGTCATGATGGAGTTGATAATTGACACTATTGAACTCAAAAATGGTCTGTTACATGAACGTAAGGATAGCTTTCAAGGGCTCCAACAAGGATTACAATCCATTCATAAGATGTTGGATAATCCTATCAATATGGACACAGGCTATATAAGCTTTGAGGATGTAAATTTTGGTAAAAATGGTCATTCTAACAAGAATATAAACAATGACCTAAATTCTATTTATAACCCATATTCATTAAATAGGACCTTGGGGGACATAACAGGCCTCTGTTACTACCTCCACTGGTATAACCAAGCTATGCAGATTTTGGCAATGTAGATTTCAGTCAAAATGGCCATTCTAGCCATAATATAAATGATGACTAAAATTTTTCTTACGACCCACCCTTCATTAATCAGGAGTTTGGGGGGCATAATAAAATTCTTTTTCCACCACCATGGGTGAAACCAGGCCATATAGGCCTTGGGAATATGAATTTTGGTCAAATTTGCTATAATGGCCATGATGAAGATTATGACCAAAATTATTGGACTTCTATTTGTAACCCATTGTTCATTGAATAGGAGAACAATATGTCTCATTTTCCACCACTATAAGTAGATCCAAACCATACAGGCCTTGGGAATGTAGACTTCAGTTAAAATGACCATTTAGGCCATAATGTAAATGATGACCGGAATTTTGTTTATGAACCATCACTATTCACTGAGGAGAGGCCCAAGGGGCAACTGTCATTCCAACAATCTAGGGGGCATAATAAATCTCCTTTTCGGCCACCATAAGTGGAAAGAGGTCAATATGGTTGTCTTAACCAAAATAACGACGACAACAATAACGATCGAAATGACCGAAAATTTTGTTTATGACCCATTAGGGCACATTAGGCCTACTTTCCTTCCACCATAGGTGGAATCAGCTTATTCAAGCCTTGGGAATACATATTTCAGTTAAGCTGGTCATAATGGTCAAGATGAAATAACAGCCAAAATGGCCAAAATTTCACTTATAACCCCTTATTTGATGAACAAGGACCTAGGGGAAGCACCTTTATAACTGATCAAGGGAATTGGAGTATCAGCTGCAACCTCCTTCAGTTTATCAATCACCCCCACAAGTTCAAATACGTATGGGCCAAGCAGAGTTCACAAACTTGATCCAAAAAGGCTATCAATTCCAATAATCTAAGAAGGAATAATCAGCTCATTTGTGGGACGCCATATTAAAAGTGGAATAATCTGGCACCAATTTATTGTGACAACACATGTCATGGTCAAAATGATGGCTACTACAACAACATGCTACCACATGATGGTGGACTTCGATAACAATCATCATCATCATTACAGGTACAAAATTTTGGTTAAATGCTAACTCCTCATAAGAGGAATGAGATGCCAACTGATAATTACATTGGCCAAAACTCCACTAGTCAAAATTCTAATACATAAAACAACCCTAATGGTTCTCTTGGATAAAATAATGACCACTATAATGATGTGTCATTACAAGATGAAGGACTTGAGTATACACCATTGCTCAAATAGCTCGGGGGGCAACAAGTTGATTGGTCTTTTAAGCCTAAATCCTATAAGCCACCGTTACCACAAAAGAAACCTCAAGTTCTGGTTATTCCAAATCGGAATGAGGTACCATGTAGTTATGAACTCTCAAAAATTATCTTTGGGGAGGGAAACCAATTTATGGTTGAGTACATTGGCCACTCTACAATACATGAAAAAGAGACATCTACCAATGTTTTTTTGAAATTGGGGCTATTTATGAATTCATTTGTGATTCTAGCATTTGTAGCATACATAAATATGCATTTCAATTTGGTTCTAACATGACAAATAAAGAAACCACTAGATGTCAGCTTATTATGTTATGTTTCTTCAAAATTTGATTGAAGTTGAATCCACACATCAACCATGACCAATGAAAATTGTATGATCAAAACATCAGTAAAAAGAAATAACCAAATAATGGTCATCACTAAAAAAAATTGGCCACATTTGATTAAAATGAAGATGATTTACAATTTTGGACAACATTTGAAATTATTTTGCTATGATTGAAAATTGCAACCCTAATAAAAAAAAAATCAGTCAATAAAAAATGATGACCGAAAAAGAGTCAAAACTAAAAGAGATTGGGTTCATATTATGCAAGTGAAATGATCAAACAATTTCGGCCAACATTCGAAAATTTTCAGCCATGATTGAAAAAATTTCAGCCACGACTGAGAAATTTCGGCCGTAAAAAAAGGGGGTCACAATTGGAAAATCGGCCATAGCTAATTGAAATTTTTTTTTTTTATCAACTGAAAATTCGATTGGTTGGAAAGTGACATAAGCCACAAAAGATGGCGTTATCACAAGCCATTTGTTTCCGCTCATCACATTACGTCTCTTCAAATTTTTACAAATTCAAAGAGATGGGGGGCAATGTTTACACCCAAAAAGTTTCAGCATGTAATAGGTGGGCACAACTGACACCAAGTTAAAGTCTTAGAGACTTTGAACTCTTTAGAAGACTGTCACATGACCCAGAAAAAGGGAGAGAAGTTGATGAAACTAGAGATCATCAGATTGAGAAATGAGGTAGAAATAGATCTTGATGATTAAATGTTTTCAGAACATGGACAAATGGCACATAGTGAAGGAAAACTTGGAGTAGAAGAATTTGCACAAATCTTAGCAACATGGGGAGGAATATGGGGGGAAATGTCACAAAATTAGGAAAATCTGGAGCAATAACTAAAACAGAAAATTGGGACAAAAGAAAGATGTGCGATAGCTGGTTTCTATGAGAGAGTCACAATTCAAAGGAAAGAAGGAAGAGTGAGATTATATGAACTTTATCAACGGCAAAATGTGGTTCCTAGGTTCAAAGAATAGTCATTTCTAGCAGGGGAAAAGAGGGTCATCTCCATGAACATGCAATCATGGAATGCATGACATTAACCACCCATAAAAAAAGGTCTATAAAAGGGAAATGATGAAGGAAAGGCGCATCTCCAATAGAGCAACAACAACAACAATGTCTATTTTAATTTATCCTTTTTAGCATATCTAGTTTATTTCGATTTCTAGCCTTTTATGACATCGTTATTTTATCATTTTCTAGAATTACGGTCTATATTTGTCATCAACAAGTTCTTATGAATTTGAAATACAAATTTCAACTAGATTCTGCAAGTCCTAGTCTGTAATTCATCATCAACAAACCCATAGGAGTTTGGCATGAGAGTTTCGTCCACCCACACCTCTATTTTCATACTGTAATTTGCTATCAACGAGTTCCCAAGAACTTGGTATACAAGTCTTGACCAATTTCTAGATATTTTGGTCTGTAATTTGTCATCAACAAGACTTTTGTTACTCAACATACAAATTTCAGTATGGTTATTAGCTTTGTAAGTGATTCATTTATTTATTAATGTTCATTTTCTTAGCTTTACTTCATATTATTATTGTCTTGGTGTAAAATATGTGGTGAAGTCCTTGTTCTAACAAGGAAAAAAATGATTCATTTGGGAGAAAGAACTCTCCCCTTCCCAAATCTCCTGAATTACATAAATTTGACGGTTGAACAAACGACCGAAAATCTCTTTTTGATTAGCATGTTGTTCTTTCTAGCGCCCAGGGTCATAGGAAAGACTGAACCTCGTGCCCACGTTGCACTAGAATGTCTGCACACCAATTTCCGACCAACAGATTCAACTAGTTTCGACTATGACTCACTTAGACAAATGATAGTTAGCCCCTATGTAAATAAAATAGATAAAACAATAGTTTTTTTTTCTTTTCTTTTTTTTTTCTTTTTTGTATAAAGACACTATATATCAAAAGACTAGTCAGGGACAAAGCCCATTGGATTACAATTTTGCCGAGAAAGGGAATCCTCTAACCAAATTGGAGGAGTCAAGGACCATTCCCTACCCGAACTCAGATTTAAACCATAAGAAGCCAGTTCATGAGCTGACTTGTTATTCAACCTCCTAACCCAAGAAAAGAAGATACCATCAAATTTAGTAGCTAACTCCTTATAATCTTGAATCAAGCATTTGAAAACCAAGGACAAAGGGAAATGTCATTTCTAAGGAAAGAAATAACATTCTTACAATCACCCTCAAACTGAACCAACTTAAAGCCTAACTCAAAGGCTTTTAAAAGAACCATGCGTGCTACCCAACATTTTGCAGCTTCAACTGAATCCACCATACCTGGTTCCACCAAGGCATACAAAAAAGGCCTTCCTCATCACTAAATACCACACCAACTCCAACATTATGCAATGAACCATCAAAATTGACTTTGACAACCCCTTTAGATGGAGGGGTCCAAAAAGAAGCACATGAC
>JAOXJP010192946.1:0-12219 GCA_025762735.1 Platanus orientalis | reverse complement strand
GTGTGACAGACAGAGTGTGAGAGAGAGAGAGAGAGAGAGAGAGAGAGAGACTTACTGGTCGTCTATGTTCACTGAGATCATGTGGAGAGGATCGACGAAGAGCCTTATAGGAGGGACGATGGAAACAGGTTATATGACACAGATATGAAGTCACGGATGCCATAGTCGAACTGTCAATCAAAATTAGCGCACAAGTCAACATCCAACTTATTGCATAACTAGCGAGACCCCCGCTTATGCCTAAAGTAATATTTCACTCTCTCCAACTTATAACTTATCAATAAGTCATTTCTGGTTTTGCTAACCAAACACTAATGTACACCTACTTGTGAGTTTTGGAATGCCATAAGTCATTGGTCGGTACCTAGAAGTCTATCCAAATGCTACCTTAATATCAACTTACATAGTCACATAAGTCGTCTATATGACCTGCTGGAGTCAGTGGTACGGCCTGTTAACTTTAGGCCTTTTCTGCTCTTGCTTATGTGCCTTGAAGCTGTTCCTTGGATTTGTTACCAAGTTTGTTTGCCTAGATATAAAGAAGGAAGAAAGAGAAAAGAGATGAAGAAGAAACTTTGGGGGAAAACGTAGGAGAGTATTCACTCTCTTTACTATTATAACCATACCCCATATACATGAATACTACTCTATACCACTGCATATATTAACTCCTACAACAAAGAGGTTTTTAATAGAATCCACACCTTATCTTTGATTAAGCAGGGATTGATTGATGAATTTTTTGATCCATGTAGTAGGGAGGGGGCTTGGTGCCCAAAATTGAGAAGAAACCTCAACGATTGGGAGTTGGAGGAGTCTGTGAGACTTCTAAATAGCTTAAATAAATATCATTGAGATCCCCATTTTAAAAATAGGTGTTATTAGGCAAAGGACAGTAAAGGTAATTTCACGGTTAAATATTTGGTCCTGGATTGATCAATGGGAATTCCCTTTTCTCATATGTTTGGAAATCTGATCTCCCCATGAAGGTTCCCTTCTTCTTTTGGAATGTTTATTTGGACAAAATTCTTACTATGGACAATTTAAAAGAAGAGGGTGGAGACTGGCCAGCAGCTGTTCTTTGTGCGCCAGAGGAGAGGATCTGCAGGCAGATATATTGGTTCATTGCTCAGTGGCTTCCAATGTGTGGAGTTTCTCTTTCATGTAGGAGTCTCTTGGGTCTTTCCACCTAACCAAAAAGACTTATTATCCGGATGGCGAATGTTTGGCTTGTATCAGAGGGCTAAAGCTATGTAGAGGCTGCTCTGGAGCTACTGTTTGGGAAATTTGGAAGGAAAGAAATAGGAGATTCTTTGAAAGCAAAAGCTCCAACTAGGAAAGCCTTAACTTATCATGTATAATTTATTTTTAAATGGTGCCCTGTTAGGGAAGACTTTGATTCGGGTATTTACTGTGGTTTGGGGTATGGATACATATTGTATATTGTGGGCATGCTTTCACTTTTGCTTTGTTTCTCTTTTACTTATCTTGCGTTCACTTGCTTTAATGATATCATCATTTAATAAAAAAAATATTTACAAAAGAAAAAGGTCATACAAGTATCGAAAAGCCCGATCAATTATCGTTTGAGACAAGGGAATGAGGCCAGTCCCTTAAAAAATTCAATATCCCAATGGTGACCACACCTAGAAAAAGGTCATTACCTGGGGTGCTGGGAGGGGTGGACCGGAAACAGACCTAACCTTTGGCTCTTTTTTTTGGCACAAAGTGGCTGCTCACGAGACTTGAACCCACGTTTTCATGCTGACAGCACAATCCACTACCATTGCACCAAAGCACTGAAACCTCTCAAGCCCTACAAAAAATTGCCTTCATATCTTGAAAAGGAAAAAGAGAAGACCATGACAAAACAGATACTAAAGAAAGTACAAGGGCAGCCCCACACTGTGGGAGAACCAAATCAACCAGCATCTATAATAACTGAAATTTACTTCAACAATTCAAGCACCTCTTAGAGAAGCTTGCAATTTCAAAACCTCAATTTCATAATGTGATTAAACATCTCGGTTCAGCTGCTGGAAAATGCATGCAACTAAGATCTTAGTTTTCAACTTGCTGAAAGAGTAGTGTGTGAGGCCTCTATACACACCAAAATAATAAAAGTAGCTCATCACTCCTCTGAGAACCTTCTACAACCTCTTCTTCCTTGACCTTCCAATGTTGAAGAAAATGTCTTGACCCTCATAATTTGTTCTTAGAAACATTGAGAAATTTTCTTCCACCACCCTCCCATATGACTTAAAGCTTCCTACCATGATTATTCTGACAATGGAGATTCCTCACCTCCCTGTGCAATTTGCAGTTCTCCTAATGAGATGACACTATTATTAATGGAAGCTCCTTCACCGTCCCATTTTAAGGCTGTGAACAGTCAGTAGCTTTTTCTTCATGGTCCAATAAAAGAAAGCCTGAAGAACTGGTTAAAGTCCATGATTTTATTAACTACCCATTCAGCCATCAACCTCTCCACCAGAACTTCAACTATCTTGGTCTCAAACAGCACCTCCCCACCGTCAATGGTTGAGTGATCTGAATTTTGCAACTGAAGAGTGTCCACGATCTTTGGCATCTGCGTGATTGGGCTCAATGATTTGTCTAGTTGATTCACTTTCTTCCTTGCAGTACCTTGGTGGTACTGAGGAATAAAATTTTGAATTTGATGGATACTTTGCCTCTGGTAGTTATGAAAATTTCAGGTAAATTTTGGTGGGTTGTTTTAAATTAATGAAAAATTGTGGAAAATTCAATATTAATCACTGACAATTTTCAGAACTTCAAGGAATGTTAAGCGTGATTACACACAAAAAACTTAAGAAACTGTAAAAGCATCTGTATAAGGTTTATTTATTTATAGGTAAATGACTATCTAACATGTCAATACTACTTTACCTTATGTTTTATCATAAACTAGTCTCATTGTAAAAAAACAAAAATAATTTAATATAACAAAGTTAGCAAATAGTTCACTTAGCGCACACACACATTATATATATATACCTATGTTTCGTTGTTATTAATATTAATTATTTTTTACATAAAACAAAACAATCTAATTTACCAAAGGGATTGAAGTGGAGTTGTTATCCTTCTTTAGAATTAAAAAAAAAAAAGAGAAAAAAAGAAGCAAAGTTTGGAGTTGGAACGGATTTAAATGCTCAGGTAGAAGAATTCCTGTATCGTAATTTGCAAAGTTTCGCTAATATTTTCCCTTAATATTTCATTTCACCACCTCAAAAAGTGGGTGGAATTTTGACAAAATTTCGTTATGTTTAGCTGAAATTTTGAACCATGAGTGGTAGTACCACTAACTAAACATAATTCTTTGGGCTCTAACTAGCCATAACTTAGTACCTGTAGCTATTATCTATGGAACAAAGAGCTTTTGAACCCAAACATCCATGAATAAACTCTAGATCACAATTTGAGAAAACATAATTTCTTTGGCCAGTTAAGATTCAGATCTGGAGGAGCCTCCTTTGTTAGGTCCTTCTAAACATCGACACCATCACCTTGCTAGTTTGATAGAATTGTGGAGAAGGGATTGCCATGGAAATTTAACAATAGAGCAGCTTCTCCCAAGGTATGCTTAATTTAGGTTTGGGTAAGATAGAGCTGACAGGGCTTAATTATGGACTAGTGCTTGAAAATCTAAGCCTTATCTTTACACAAACTACATTGATTTAAGGTGAGTGGAAACATGAAAGGGTAATAATTTGTCTTTGATTTTATTTATATACTCAATTAGTAAAGAAATACCCATGATATACTATAGAATCACTTGTATGCCACTGATATGCAATAGATGACAATGTTACTCCTAATATAGTATTTTAAACTTCTCAAGGTGGTGCATTAATGTTTCACATTCCAATCTTACCAACCATGCCATGGAATTGAGAACTACCAGTCAAAATATTACCGAATGGGTTCTTAGCCTTTACTAATGGATGACAGATATGCCCGGATTTCATTTTCCAATAATGAAATGTTGTTCCACCTTGAAGTGTTTGGTTCTGTCTTGTTGTGTCGGATTGTGAGCAATGCTAATATCTGCTTTGTTATTACAATACAAACGCATGGCCCTGTGAGTAAAGAAACCCAACTCTATAGCTGAAGAATTTGTAACCAAAGAAACTCACACACTCCATAAGCCATAGACCAAGTGATGAGGCAACTCTTCTGGATGGAGAAGCTCAAGTCTTTATGGAAGCCAAGACCAAGGTTTTTGAAGAGAACCAAGTGATAGAGTTACTGCCCACAGTTTTTAGGCTTTATTTTTAGTATTTTCTTTATGTTTTAGGAGGGTTTTAGTCGTGGATTTAATGCAATAAGGCCATTAGAGCCAAGTTAGAAAGTTGATAGAGAGTTGGGACTGTTTTAGATTTTTCAGAATTTTTTTAGAATTTTTTTGAGTTTTTTGGGCTGACTGTATAAGGGAAGGGTATTTTGGTCCAATTTCGAGTTTTTATTATAAAGGAGGTTCAAAATTTTGATTTTGATGGATTTTTCTCCATGAGGATTAATGGAAATTTGGATAGAATGTTTTGAAATATTGGTAAAATTTATGAAAATTTCAATCTATGTTGAGCATGATTACACTCACGACTCAAATACCTATATAAAGAATTTAATTTATGTACAAATAAATCATATAAATAAACAAATGGCTACTAGTCATTTTTATATACAAATGACTACCAAACATGTCAAATTGTATGATTTTGTTTACCTAATTCTTCATCTTAAATTAGTCATTTTGTAAACAAACTTTATACAAGAAAGTTATACAATAGTTTCCATAGCACATATCTAATTTATGCATACATACACACAAAAAAAAAATAAAAAAATCAATCATATAAATATATGTTTTATCATTTTTAAAAAAGAAATCATTTTAATTATTTTATAAACACAAATTAAACAATATTGTTACTAGAAAGGTTTTAAGTGGGGTTATTATTTTTGGTCTAGAATCAATAAATCAAAAAACATAGCAAACAATAGATTTAAGATGGGTATAGCTTAGGCAATATAAATCCTGTCATAAGTATAGATATCAGCAAAACTTTGCCAAAATTTCATCAATGTTTCGCTAATATTGACATAGTTTTGGTGACATTTCGAAGAAAAAATGACTTTTTTTATTCCCGTGTTTCATTTCCCTACCCCTTGAAGTGGGGAAATTTTGTCCGAGAAATTTTGCTGAAATTTTGAACCATGATTATAAGTAGGTCATAAAGACCTCTTGTTCGACAATTGATGAAATAAAGATTTTGGGCAGCTTGCTTAAAGATGTATGGTTGGGTTATCTTTTCCATCTCTCATGATTAGGTGAGTTGTTCTTGTACTTCTTGATCTCTTCTTCTCTAATATTCTCTTCTCCATCATCCCTTCTTCACCTTCTTTCTTCTTTAACTTTTTCTGCGAAGAACTTTTTGTTCTCTTTAAATCTTCTTCTTTTACCTTCTTTATTAATCTAATTTGTTGCTACCATCACCCATCACTCTCTATGGTTTTCTTCATTGTTTTTTACACTTTTGTGCTAAATTCTTGAAATCTGGAAAATTTCCAGTAACACCTATTTTTCTAATTACCCCATCTTCAGTCCATAAAAAGTTAATTCCCTTTAAACATAATCATTCTACATCCCCACAAACCTTTCTACACACTTTTCCCAAATTTTTATTGTTCATTTATAGGTTTCTTAAAAAAATCCACTTTCTTGAACCTAAACCCATCCTTGTTCAACCATACACCCCTACCTTTTGATTTCTTTTAATTTTTCTTTTATTTCTTATTTTTTTCATTCCATTAACCTTTGTTGTCTTGATTTCTTACTATTTGACCACTTTCTTGAAAGAATTAAGTTTCTTGAATCCTTTTTTTTTTTAATTCAAGAACTTATCTTTATTGCTTGGGAATTTATCTTTAGGTTTTGATCTTAATTTATTAGTGTAGGAATAGTATTTCCCTAATATCCTACATCACCAGGACTTTGCTTCTACACTAGACATTGCAACAGCGGATTGTTTGTGTTGTGGTATAGGGGTACATTTATGTAACTGTTGCTTCTCAAAGTCACAAGATAGCCTCCACATATGTGCAATATAACTTGAGATCAAATACTAGTCTGACAGAGTTCCTACCCAATCTACATTTAAGCTTTTACTCACATCTCATTATGTCAAACATTAAATAAATAAAAAAAAACTTGTGAAAAGTGGATGTAAAATTTATGAGTATCCTGTATGTACCTTCTAAATGCAATGATATGGTCAGGGCATACATCATAACACTGATCGCGTATGCAATATTTGCTGTGGTAGGGAAAGAAAAATCAGCTGGCCTACAAGCCTTTGGTTTCTCCCTGCATCTATGTGATGACCACTACTGTCTTCACTAAGTTTATACCTACATTAGTAGGAATATCACATGGTTTGTAGTCCATCATACCAGTCTCTTGTAGCATATCAACAATATACCTCCGTTGTAAAATGTGCCCTATTTGGATCTAGCATATTCGATACCAAGGAATTTCTTTAGCTGGCCCAAATTCTTGATTTCAAATTCTTTCACCAACTTGTCATTCAACTTTCTTATCTCATCTTGATCATTGTCAGTCACTACAACATTGTCCAAATAAATAATAAAAGATGTACCATGTTGAGGTGGCACTTGATGAACAGTGTACCATTAGCTGGAGTTTGCTTGTAACTATTTCTCACCATGGCAGTACAAAACCTTTCAAACCATGCCCTAAGTGATTATTTTAGGCTATACAATGCATGCTTTAGTCTGCACATTTTTTCTTCAATAGAAGGAACAAATCTAGTACGTAGTGTCATATGCACTTCTGCTGCATAGTCACCATGAAGAAATGTATTCTTCACATTGAATTGCAGAAAAAGCCAATCTTGGTTTGTAGCAAGAGACAAAAGGACTCTAAAGTTCATCTTTGTTATCATGGTAAATATCTTTTGATAATTAATGTCATAAGTTTGTGGGTGTTGTACCACTGGCCTGGGTTCAAAACCTGTCTTCACCTACGAATAAATTAATCACTAGCATTTACCTATCAAAAAAAAAGTTTGTGTATACCTTTCACAACAAGTTTGGATCTATCTATCTCTTAGTCAACCCATCTGACTGATGATTTATAGTACATATCCACTTACACCCCACTGGTTCCTTTCCTCTGAGAAGATCCATTTTATGGCTTCATTCTTCCTGGAACCGTCATATGTACCACATAGAAACATAATTTTTAAGATTGGGATGAATCAGAAATTGGATTAGATTGGCTGATTCAATGGTGAATTGGTGGAGATAAAAAGGTAAAGATGACCAGATCAGTTGATCTGAACGGTATCTCAAATTGGATTGGTTCCGATACAGATCGGGGTTGGCTGATCGTCGAGTCTGGCATACAAAGCTGAACTTATTGTCAGTTTCCGTTTGGGGTTCATGATTTCTCATTGTTTTACCTAATATCTTACACTGTTTTGTTTTTCAAACCCGTCATGTATTGAACTTTTCTCCTGTTGGGTTCTTAATGTTAAGTTATTTTATATCTATTTTTTGACTTCTGAGTATTGTCATAAATTCTTATGTACCAATTTTTTCATTTTTTTGGGTGCACAGCAGCAAATGATATGTATATCGCTAGCACCATACATTTTGTACTTCTTAGATTTATGGTTTAAAACTATCTTTCCTTTATAAAAGGACATGACACTCTTCCAGCCTGTCATATGCATATCCATTTTGCTTCCTGGAGAATTGAAGAAATTGACAATGGGAAAAAGCTGGAAAATGAAAAAAAAGTCAAATCAAGACCCATGCTAAAGATTCCCTTTGTTTACCCTGTTCATAGAACTTTGATATAAAATAGTTTGTTAGAGCTGTTCTGGTTGTTTATGTTTAAAAGATGATTTACATTTTTTTCCTTTGTTCCAGCTGACGAGGGCCTACTTTGCATTCTTGGAGGTTTTATTCAATAGCCATATTGTTTTTATTTTGAAGCTGGATACAAGCACCTTTATGCACATTGTTGGATCTCTTGAATCTGGTCTTAAAGGTCTGGATGCCAATATCTCATCACAGGTATGTGTCATGCTGAGTATATGATTCTACTATAATTCTTGTAGCTAACGTCTATTTTGCATCTTTTTCTATTTTCGCCTATTTTATATATTATTATGCTCCAAAATTTCAAGGACATTGGCTATAATTATTGATGCATTGTTGAAAAGTAAGCAAGCTATTCTTTATTAGACATATGCCTTCTGCAGATACTTTTCACTGTCAACATTGAAGCCAAATTGTATATGCAATTGCATCTTCATATATTATTTTGTAACCCAAGCTGTGATATACAGGCTTTATATTTTTATGGTAATAAAAGGCCATTACCAGTTCCAGTCCCATAATTGTGGTAATCTAACTTGATTATTGTGACAGTGTGCATCTGCTGTGGATAGCTTGGCTGCATTCTACTTCAACAATATTACAGTGGGGGAGGCACCCACATCACCAGCTGCAATGAGTCTTGCTCGACATATTGCTGATTGCCCCAGTTTGTTTCCAGAAGTATGTTGTGGATTCTTTCTTTTGCTAAATACTTCCAGCTATCAACTGTTCTGATAGAAATTTCTTTGACCTCATGTTAATTTTAATACTTATATACCATGATGCCTTCTTCGGATTAATTATTTTGTTTTCACTTTTTTATGCAAGAATATTATGGTTTTCTCACATTGGATGATTTAGTTTCATTATCATAGCTTTTGGACTTAAGGGCGGCTTGGCCCAACGGTAAGGCTTACCGTTAGCGTCCCTGGTGGCGCGGGTACAAGTCACGGAAACAGCCTCTCCAGAAATGGGGGTAAGACTGCGTACATCTTGCCCTTCCCAGACCCCGCGTTAGCGGGAGCCTAGTGCACTGGGCCGCCCCTTTTTTTTTTTTATCATAGTTTTTGGACTTAGTTTCTATTGTTTTATGTTTTTGGTATAGCCTTTGTGTTTGGGTCTGGTCCAAACCTGAACGTAATTCTTATTAAGTATTATTGGGTCAAAGTTTAGGTGGTTATTTCTGTTTGGGTTTTTATTCATGTTTGGTTATTAGTTTATCTTGCATGTTTGACTTTTCAAATTTATTATGTTATCAATTGGGAATAGAATTAAGAGGGATGTCCGGTAGGCTATATAACCTTCTATTCTCTATTTTGACTGTAGTAATGAAAATTCAAAGAAATTTCCAAAAGCTGTTGGACATGAATACCTCATACCCATTGTGTGATTACCTTGAACCCTAGGTGTGATTTCCTAGGTTCTTGTTCTTCTCTTTCCTTTTTCTTATATCTTCTTCATCTTGAGTTACTGTTCACATCTACAATCATCTTTTAATAATTCATAGAGCTTACCAACCTTCATACAAACCCTAATTTCAACCTCAATCCACAATACCTTTGTATTAGCTCATGGCTTGCAGGTCAAAACCTGCAAATGGCTAACCTCAAAATACCATCAAAATTTGAAAGAATTCTGATCCATTCCTGCCACCTACCTTACTTAATCCTTCCACACAACCTTTTTCAACCATTGATCAAACTCTTCACTAAACCCTAATTCATTCCCTTTAATTTTTAATCGGCCTATAAATATGTTGTTCATAATAGTAACCTGAATCTAAATAAGCCCGGTTGCCTCCAATCTGAACCAATTTCTATTAGTTTTTGGTACCAAACCCCCTCCTTAATTAGCTCATTAAACCCAAATTGTTTGCTCTTTGATTAGAAATTTAAAGCCTTAATTCTATAATACTGAATCTAGTAAATCCTACATCAACAGTTCATCTGAACCTTATAGAGAGTTCTTTCCCTAACGGAAAGTCTCTTAATGTCATAACCATAAATGGAAAAGTTTCTAGACACATTAAAAAACATGCCTTGTTTATAAATTGGCTAGATGGTTTTTTTGTTTTTTTGAGTGGTAAGGTGAAATACTGTATTCAAATTGGAAAAACAGCAGAAAATACAAAAGATAGGATCACCGGGAAGGTGATGCCAAAAAGAACATAAAGGAAAAGCCCCAACAATATACAAGATAGATTACAGCTCCTCCCTCCACATTGCATACCACTTCATCTCCTCAAAACACGACCCTATAGAAACCCACTCGAATAAGGTATTATATATGAAAACCAAAAGCTCATCCTGACCACGATACTTCTCCTCAAAGATCCTATTGTTTCTTTCCTTCCACAACCTCCAACAAATAGCTCCCGGCAAGGCCTTCCAAATAGGTAAGGGAAAACTCTCAACCCCACTAACCCACTAACCAGAAATTAGATCATTAAAGAATTTTAGAAAAAAACCCAATAGATACTAAGATGTGAAAAGAAAAACCCTCACACCCATTTAGCTATGGGATAGTGAATAAAGAGATGACTTACCGATTCCTCCTCAATCATGCATAGAACACATCTATTTGCCAAATTCCACCCACGACTCTGAAGATGGTTAAGGGTTAGAACTTTATCCAGGTAAGAGTTCCAAATAAAAAGGGACACTTTGAATAACTGTTGTAATGTCACCTTATCAAAGAGTTTGATCAATTTTGATATGGAAAACTTGGGGTACAAGTTTGTTCGAAACCATTACTCATGAACAAGTCACGATTTCATTATTTACAGCTCATCACAAACCATGCGTTCTATTGGATTTTTCTTTATGCTTGGTAGTTTCTATCTGCATCATTTTCTTTATTTAGAAAAACTCAACTTCAACTGTTGAAGTGTTGAGGACCTTCGATAATTTAAAATTTTGAGGGTCAAACAATGTTGCATCATCTTGGGATTAAAGAATTTTTGAACAAGCTCGAATTTCTAAATCTCCTCTTTAGGTTTTCTATTTAATTAAGAGACTAGCAATGAACCCGTGCAATTTGCACGGAAAATGTTGTTAGAATTATATTTTTTAAAATATTTAACTTTACTGGGCAATATTTACAAAATTAATACTAAAAATATGTATTAAAAAAGTAAAGTTGCATGTGTATAGAGTAGTAGTTTTTATTTTAAAAAATAAAAATCACATTATATAATATAGAAATAAAATGATTAATTAAAAAATCACTAACTTCTAACATTTTTTCGAGACTCTTTGTTTTTTTTTTCAAAAAAAGAAAAAAAAACATAGAAGGGATGTACCACGTGGCACCTTTTTGGTTTGACAGTTGAGTGTATTAATTATCAATTTATTGATTTTGGTAATCTCTTAAGTTACCGTCATAGAAATGAGAGTTCAAACTTTCTACATATTATGGAAAGACGCTTAAGGGGTATATTTTTTTATGTTCAATAACTTCAATTATATTAGGGATGCTAAAGCCATTGCATATGGATTTTGTTCAATTGTTACATATGTTATGAGTGGTTTTAGGGGATTGAAATAAGTTCTAGTAAGGATGAAAAGATTTTAGGAGATTAGGAGAAAAGATTTAAAAGGATGAAATGTCTTATTTAAGAAGAGGAAGAGATTTTATGGGATGGAAAGACATTTGGTAAGGCTATTAAGGGCGTGCATGGGTCGGGTCTGGGTCAGGCCTTAGTAGGCTTGGGACAAGACCAACTTTGTACATTATGGGTTGGGCATTGATTTATGAGTTTAGGTCCAACTTTATTAAACAGTCCTCGAGCTGGGCTTGGGCTAGTCCAAGGCACTTTGATATATTGTGTAAAAATAAATTTTCATAACAAAAAAACACTCCATATTTATATTAAAATTTTAAAAATATATTTTATATAAAAATATATATAAAAACCCTATATATCTATATAATAAAGATCGGACTTCAATTCCAGGCCCAGGGTTTTGTCGGGCCTAACCTTGGGTCGGGCCTTTTGGACCAATTTTTTGGTTGACCCATGCCAATCTTAGGCTGCCCTAGATTTGTGCACAACCCTACTATGCATAGGGGCTAGGTCAGCCGAACCCAGCCTGATTTAGCCCAAGGTTTGAATCTCAAAGACCTATCCCTAGCCAAGGCCTAATTGGGCCTGGGCCTCAATTTTAAGCCTAAGCTTAAACTTAGGTTGTACTTGGGTTAACCTTGGTCCTACATAGGGCCCAAGTCCTGAGTCACAACACACACACATATATATATATATATATATATATATATATATATATATAT
>JAOXJP010192935.1:0-12219 GCA_025762735.1 Platanus orientalis | reverse complement strand
CGTAACACTTATAGAGGTGGAGAGAGATGTGTACGATTAACCTAACCCACTCCCACACATATCCACCAACAAGGGAAGTGGATTTTGTCACCGTTCCCCCTGCTTTCCTCATGGCTTACGGCAAATCTGTTTCTATTTTAGAAACAACAGGGCAGTCATAGGCTTAAGCTTTGAAAATATTTCAACATAATGCTTTATTTTCCCTTTTTAAGGGTGAGAACATTTTTTGTTCCCAAATTTGTGTATTCTCCATTTTACTACACCATAGGCTGATATGTGATATGTTTTTTGAATTTGTTGCATCTTTTTATGTACCTACTTTTTTATTTGAACAAAAAAAAATGATCCACAAAATATTTCTCTATTACTTAATTTTCGTTTCCTTTTCTTCCTCATTCATACAAGGCGTTCATGAACAGTATCTTAGTAAGAATTAAAAAGATTCACATGAAAACCCTTACTAGTAATGTTATAATATGCTAGAATATTAAAGAGAAATTCTACTATCTAATATCAAGCCTCCCTAATTTGAATGGAGGCACGCACGGTCAAAGTATAATATTCTATTCCATAAATATGGATAATAAAAATTAGTTTACTGGAATCAAACCTTGAGGTAGAGTGTATAAATAACGGATTCATAGTTTCAACACTTTTTTTCACTCGTTTAATCCTATACATCTCCCATACGTTAAATCGGTTCAAATTAACTATCCCTCGTCGGAAAAAGAAAAAACAGGAAAACTTTGAATCAGTTTGTAGGTCCTAGTATAAATTGTGGGCCATGTCGGGTTAGTGACCAGTTGAGTAGGGTTGGGTGGAAAAAACCCAATCCTAACCTTTCGTGTGGGGGACACGGAGAAACATACTGTTTTGCGTGTAACAGATTCTTTCCCCAAAAAAATAAATGCGTGATTTAGACGGATTGACAAGTATGGTGAAGAATTATGTTTCAAAAATCAGTGATGGTATAATTATCCAATAACCTGCATTTGACACAGCCCATGTCATCTAACGACTTAGAAGAGCAACTTGTTAAAAACGGTGTCATCAGTGACACCTTGAAGAACTTGTTACGCATGACCGTGATTCAAGGCGATGGAAAGTCCAAGTCAACAAGCCTTCCAAACGTCAAGACCTTGTTGTCATGCATTTCATTTCCACGTATTGAAATTTGTAACTTAGTTCTCATTCTATTCAATCTAATGATGAAGTACTCTGCTGGACTAACTCTAATCGTTCTCCTCCCCTCTATAAAATCTCTCTCCTCCATTCATTTTCGTTCATCCCACTTTGCTACCTTATGGAAACAAAAAACATGAGACCATTTTTGCACCTCATCATTTGGTTTCTGTTCTTCTACTCATTCTTTAATATTTCTTCTTCTTCTTTGAGTCATTTGTGCCTTCCAGACCAGAGCCCAATCTTGTTACAAGTAAAGCAAATATTTTCAATAAAAAAATGTTATACGGAAACCTAGATCTATGATCGTATGCAACAAAGAAGAACAGAGAAAATAAAATAGAAAACAATCACACCACAAGAGCAAAACGATTTATGTGGTTTAGCTTTGAAGCCTACGTCCACGGGCGAAAACGGAAAAGAGCTTTCACTATGATTGAAGAACAGAGATTACAATGAACAGTGCGACGGCATGGAAATCGAGAAAACCCTAAATATAAACCCCCAAAACCCTAATTTGCGTGGGTCGGATCCGGACCCCAAAGCGGATACAAAACGGGTCAGATTTCGGCTAGGGGCATTGCACCCAGACCCCCATGGTTCAGGTCATATTCGGGTTTTCGGATCATCATCCCGGGTTTTATCTTGGGTTGAATACAAGACATTAACCCAACAAGATGCCACTACCATCCCAGCATGGGGCGTTGGCTCTTTAGTTCAAAAAATCAAAAAAGAGAGCTTTTAGAAAAATAGATACTCTTAAGGATTCATCTGCCACATTTTTGACGATGCAATCAAAACCCATTAATTGAGATGTCTCCATATAAAAATAGCAACCATGGGCCATAATGTTTTTGACATCCCATAATTTCTTCCATAAAACAGCCATGTAGTCCATATGTGAAAAATGAAGATGATGGAGCAGCCAATACGGATTTATACACTAATTTTGTGGCAAATTTTCTGGATGGTGTTTTGGTTTATATAAGTTTATCAGCTTCACTATTGCTTGTTGTGCTCATAAATATCTTGAGAATCTCTTTAGCTACATGAGGCTGAAAATTTTGTCAAATGATGCCTTCTTTCCATCCATTGGTGCTAGGGTCGATTAAATTTGCTAACTGTTCTTATACTGTCATTGTGTATATTGGGCTTTGGTATGATCCTGCTTACCGAGGATCTATGGATACAACAACAACAACAACGAACTGCCTTATCCCAACTATTTGGGGTTGGCTACACGAATCATGTTCTGCCATTCCACTTTATTTAGAGCCCTATTTGCCGTAAATTACAAGCTGCCATGTCTCTCCTTACCACTCAACCCAAGTCAATTTTGACCTTCCTCTAGTCCTTTGAGCACTTCCAACTTGCATCATCTCTCCTTCTCACTGGCTCAGTCACTAGTCTTTGCTACACATGACCAAACCATCTCAATCGATTTTCTCTCATTTTATCACTTATTGGCGCTACACTTAAGTTCTCACTACTTGATTCACTCCTAATTATATCCTTCTTAGTCGTGCCACTCATCCATCTCACCCAGGATTTATGGATCTGGCCAAATATTGATGATCTATTAATTGCCAACCACCCAACATCTTCTTTCTGTTAATAGATTTCTACATTTTAGGATGCTTGATTAACTTCTAAAGCTTAATTTCTGAATCTTCACATTCCAAAAATCATTGTGAAGTATGTACTTGGTTTTTAATAATCTGACCCATAGTGACATAGGTCCCTCAGAAAGTGTCATCTTAGCTTGATGGCCATTGCCCTGTTTATTATTTCCAGATCTCTAATCTCTAGTCCTCTCTTTGCTTTCCCCTTTTAAATATAGTTCCATGATTTGAGATATAGATGCATATTCTCTCACTAATGACCCCACTAGAAGTCCCTTTGGATACCATTATAATAAGCCTGTTACATGTAGCGTTTGAAATTAATTGAAATTAATTCCATGGATATGCAATAAATAGGCGTAGACGATAAGACCGATTTAATAAGAATTGTTCCGCTTGCATGTAACAGCATCTTGGCTTTCCATATTTTAAGCTTTAATTTAATTCTTCTTGTTTGTCCCATTCAAGATTTTTACTGAAGTATTAAAGGAGAATTTCTCAATATTTAATTTCGAACCCGACTATCTTTCATAAGTGTGGAGTATCTCTTTAATTTGAGTCATTGCTTGATCAGTGGCTGTACCCAAGATACATAGATTATCTCCAAACACTGAGCAGTTGAAGACACACCTATTTATTCTGATGCCTTTGAAATTCTACTAATTCTCGATTATTTCAGTAAGTCTAGATAACGTTTCAGAGCATAAGATGACAAGGTATGGTTATAATGAGCAACCCTGCCTACTACTATCAAAAAAAAAATCAAATTTTCTATTGATGAACACTAAAAAAGATGTATTCACGCAAGCCAATATCAACTCTTGAACATCTGGAGAGAAGCCAAATCCTCTTAGCACTGCATTTATGAAGGGCCCATTCTACACTGTCATACGCTTTAATCATACACAATTTTGAGGCGAAAGCCTCCTTTGTCCCTCTCATCTTACATTGAGGAAGATGAAAAATTGATAAATTTTTTAGGATAATAAGTTTTAATTAAAATATACTACAATTACTTATAACCTGTTTGGCAGCCACCTGTAATCTAATCATTTCATTTGAGTTTCTCAAGGCATTTGTAGCCATGAGGTGATGGTTTGTAATGAACTTATTCAAAATTATACTGATTTGTTAACTACAATTAGAAAAGAAATCATCTTAGGCTTTTCTACAAAATAAAATGACTTGTATTATCAAGCACAAATCACTGCAAATTTAAATGAATTCATTGCAAACCATCCCATTGTAGCTACAAAAGCCTTAGGAAACTCAAATGAAATGATTTCATTACTGGTAACTGCCAAACGCAGTCTTAATGTTTTAATATTTGGGTAACAAATTAATTTCATTCCAATGCCCCCTTGCTTTGGTGGTTATGTCATTACCTCACCATAAGCAGTCATGGGTTTCAATATAGTCTAGCAGCATTCTCTAGTATGTGCATCGACATCTAGCTCTCCTGCCTATGATTCAAATCTTGAACTGTGATGCGGTAGTATCTAAAAGCAAAATTTGCTTCATGAACACATCCAAATTCTTACATATTAGTATACAATGGCGAAATTTTCTCAATTGGAATTTTAAGTTATCTATTTAATGTTTCTTTCTTATAATAAAGCAATTTAGTATATAATAGTCATCCTCTTACTAGTTTATTTATTTATTTATTAGTGATCAAACCAAATGCCTTGGGATTTTCTTTTTTGTTTTCTTTTTACCCTTCCAAATGACCTTTTCTTCTGGTAAACAAAGGTTTTTGGGCTTTCTATAATAAAATGTTTTTAACTAAACTCTAAGTGGTACAAGCAAAAGAGAAATGAACATTTTAGCAAAAGCATGAGTACTTAGATTTTATTTTTATGTTGTGAACAAAAGGATTTTCACACTTAATACATATATACTACCCTTATTCAACTTTGACGATAGAATGTCCTTTTACAGAAATCATGTAGTGAGAATAGGGACCAAAACACTTTAAATAAAGTTAGAAATGTCATCTATTACATTTTTCTCATTAGAAAACCATTCGTTTTGAAGAAAAACGTCATTTGGAGAGAGAGAGAGGTCTTTTCAATAGAGACAAACCTCTTTTGGTTCTCTAAAAAACTCCAAGGTCTTCTATACATCTTAGAACACACAAAATGGTATGGTACTTAAGGGTGTACCATAGCCCTTATAATACCAAAATGATCACAACTATTAATGGGCTAACTTGGTCCATTCATCACAGTCTAGGGTCCAATCTATGTAAGCCCACTTTTTGTAATGGAATATCTTACATTCTTTCACAACTTTTTTGAAAAGGAAAAACTTATTTGGTGAGTGACCACTCAAATTTTTTTTTTTTTTTTTTTTTTTAAATAAGTAATCGAATACGTAGAAAATTGGCTGCTAGATTTTGAGCACACTTCAATAAAATCTGGTTCATAAAAAACATTTATATAAAACCATGGTAATTGATACATTATTTAGCAATATAGGACCAATCTGTAACCACAAATATCAACATCTTCAATAAAAAAAAATCCTTATGTATAATTTGTGTAGTATGAAGATCATACACACATTATGATCATTCATGTCCATTTTCAAGTAGTCTTCTTAAATTGTGTTAACTAGATGTAGGAACGAAGATCATGGAACTGTAATTTAAAATTTGCATACAAATGAAATAATAATGTATTAACTGATCTCAAATGAATAAATCAAGTTTTTCTAAATACAATGTATTTTTACCAATCAAGAATTTTAAAAGACTTTATTATCCTTATTAAAGAATCATGATGTTTTAAAAGATTTAAAGATAGACCCATGGTTAAGGGATGAACAACCATTACATATGTATTGATATTTTTCACAATCAATTCTTTATTCTAAATTCACTCTCAAACAACAAGATACTTAATGTCTATATCTTAAACTTTTTCTAAAATCTTGTTATGTTTTAGAATAAAAATGGAAAGAAATTATCACAGAGGATTCTTGGTGGCTTTAAAATAGAGTTAACTTGAAATCTTGAAATAAAATTCATGTCTTCCATGTGACCTCATAGCAAGCCAAAAATTCTGCATGTATGGTTGATGCTATTGTCAAGGACTATTTTATGTTTTTCCATGATATAACACCTCTAGTAACCATAAAAAGAATTTTCTACTATTAATATATCAGAAAAAATATATCAATAGCATCCAACCACATCAAAATGATCATAAGGTTGTAATCTTTAATGTTCTACAAATAATACATCACTTTTTTTACTGCTTTCCAATGATCCATTGTAAGATCACTTTGGTATATTCTAAGCAGCCAGATGACAAATGTATTATTTGGACAAGTACAGATTTGAGCATACATCAAACTTCTCACAGTGAAGCATAAGGTATATTCTATATTTCTTTGCGATGAATCTCATCTTGAAAACCCTTTCTATGAAGGTTTTTTGAGATAAGACAAGAAGGCTACAAGTTGTATCTCGTCTGATCTCTACACCAATGACAAAGATCTTTCATTTCAAAATTCTTTGACAAAAATCATTTTCTCTCATGTAAAATACCCATAACACTACTTGCAAGCAACATGTCATTTACATACAAAATTAACAAAATGGATTTCTTTAGCTGTTGAGATATAAACACTAATCAACATGATTTTCAACAAGATTGAAGTTGGAAATAACCTTTTGAAATTTAAGGTACTACCTCCTAGATTCCTATTTCAATTTATATATCGATTTTCTTTCTTCAATTTATATATAAGATGTTTCCTATTGTCATCTTGAAAACCTTCCAATTGATCCACTTACACAGTCTCAGATCACCATTAAGAAAATCTATTTAAACATCCATTTGATAAAGTTTTAAATCAAATTGTGCAATCATTGCCAAAATTAATCTCATTGATTCCTTATTTGAAATGGTAGAAAGTGTTTCACTATAATCTAAACCTTTCTTTTGAGTGAATCTTTTACCAACTTGTATGGCTATATATTTTCCATTGTTGTCATCCAAATCTTGTTTTGTTTTTGAAGATCTATTTACAATTTATGATTTTATCGCCTTCTAATAACTTCAAAATATTTTGAGCTTCATTATATTGCAATGATTTCATTTCTTCATTTATCGCTTACATCCATTAGGAAAAATCAGCACTACTTATTGTATAACAACTCAAAGTTACAGAATCAATATCTATGCCAATGTTAGATTCATGATCATGTATATATACATGGTAGTCATCAGAAATTACTAATCTTCTTTCCCTTTGTGATTTCCTCAAGGACATGTCATTGTTCCCTTTCTGGCCACTATCACCTCGAATCACAATGGTTGGCACAATAATATTGTCTTGAGTTGTGAGAATAGCAATGAATACATGATCTTCTTGAAAAGAGACATCTAAGTTTTAAGATCCATTAATTTCTATATTCTTAAGAAATTCAGCATTACTCGCCCAAATTAATTTACAAGCCTTGGGCTGGCCGAAAGCCCATTTAAAAGATCCTAAATTGCTTCTTTATCTACAATTATGTACCTCAAGAAGATTCCATCATCTTCTCTCATCCTTTCCTTGATAGTGATGTCAACATTTGCAAAATGTTCATCCTCTAGGTGGATAGAAGTTTAATCCCATTGGGTTCAATCTCAACTGGATGGTACCCCCATCCATTCTCAGGTTCATGACTGAGGTCATTGGAGTACCCATTAATCAAGGAACTGTTACTGTGACGGTGCTCAAAGAGAGGTTTCCTTAGGAAAGGGTCCATGTAATTAAAGACTATAGAGGGTTTTTAATTATTTTATTTATTTTTTTGGGCCTTAGGATAGGCTGAGTGAGCTTGCTCCTGGCCTAAACACATGTTCAAGCTTTATCTCAGGATCGGACCCCTATTGATCCTAGCCTTGGATTGGACCTTTTTGGGTCAAATGTTGAGGTACACTGGGCTAGGTTTGGATAATAGCGATAAAGATTGAGGAAAGGATAAATCTAAATAGAATTTGTTGAGACCATTAATAATAAAACATATGCCATAAAATAGGTATTAACTAAGTTTAGATCATAATTAGTATAAAATCTAATTTTGCAAATCTCAACAGCCTTTACTTCAACCTCCATGCCATTCTTGTTGGCACCAAATCAATATCTTAAACAAGATGAAATATAATGTGCATTGAATGCACATGCAAACAGCTATAATGAAGTTGCCTTTAGTAGTGACAAGTGGTAAAATTCAACTTGCACAAGTACAAAACTAGCCTAGAAAGTAAAATGATTAACAACTACACATGGCACAAAATCATCTTACAAGGCACAAAATGTATCCTAGTGAGTAGAATCCTTAGAAAACATGTGGCATGTTACTCACCCAAAAAAAAATTGACTAGTCTTTCAAAGATTCCCAAGAGCACCATATAACACCTGACATGTGGTTGAAATACAAAATGAAATTCATAGTAGACATGCAACATCTTATGCAATCTAACTCGTGCGAGTAATGATCAGGTTATGCAAGTAAAACAGGATGGCAGAAAGGTGACGTGTTATTTTGTAACCTTGTGAGTCAATGACACATGTCAAAAACTTAGAAAATCCAAAAGTAACAAGAGTTTGATTAAAACACTCAAACTCTTCAAGATAACAAAAGTTGTTAAATACAGACAAGGATAAAAGAAGAAGGATTGAATCCATCACTTGAAGCCTATTTAAAATATATTGCAACAATAACAATACTCTATAAAATATACTTGTGGGAGCCAAAATGAAGAGTTATGCACAAAAAAGACTACTCATGGCAGTTAGTTCTACTTATGGGAGCAAAATCAAAGCTAGAGATATACCATAGGTAGTTCTAGATAAGGATACTCTTAAAGACCAAGAAAAGTGGGTGGTCATCAACAAGAATCCTAAGGCTCTGTCTATAACACCTCACATCCACTTTTGTTAAGTCTTAGAGACTTGGACCTGGCACTTAGGTGTTTCTATAGTGTAGCCCATGCATATGTTAAATAAGAGGGTTAATCTTAGCCCTATCAAGACCTACAATGATTAGGAAAGGAAAGAATCCCATTGGACTTGATTTAAAAACCCAAAAGTCCAAAAATCCTAGAATCTAACACTCGTGATCAATTACCAACCCCATGATCGATCACCACGTAATCAATCTCCAGAGCCATGATTGATCACAAAACCATAATCAATCACCAAATCAGACCACATGCCTTGGATCTTTCTCAGAAGACCTTCCAATAAAGCATGATTGTGTCAGGATCGGGTTCATGCCATCTTAGTTGAAAACCAATTGCTGTCCAAAAAGGAAGGTGAAAACTCTTTTATGGCATTCACACACATTCGCACTTGTATGCTTTTTTTTAGAGTAGTTGCAAGGGACAACATTGTGGAATCAAACTAACTATCACCCATCATGATGACGCTCCTGCGACTTGAACCCATGACCCAAAAACCTAGCTCTGATATCAATTATTAGGATCGGGGTTACGCCATCTTAGCTAAAAACCAATTGGTGCCCAAAATGGGAGGCAGAAACCTTTTTATGACATTTAGACATAGTCACACCGCAGACTTATTTTTAGAGTGGTCACAAGGGTGGGGACATCGTTGAATCACACCAACAGATTGAACCCCATGATCGATCACTAACACCCATGATCGATCAAAAAATTCATAATCAATCACCAACTCAAATCATAAGCCATGGGTTTCACTCAGAAGAGAATCACATACCCCATGATTAATCACCACCATGATCGATCACCAAAATCCCTGGTCGATCACCAATAAGAAAACATGACCTTGGAATTCATGCCATCATGGGATTTCGCTCTAATCTTGAGTGAAACCTCATGTGATGACCCAAAACCTTGTTTGGGCTTAAAAACATTATAAAGAAAAAAAGAATAAAAATGGGAAAAGGTAATGGGAGAAAGGGGGAAAAGCCCTCAAATTTGACTAAGGTAAGCCATAGAGGCTCTCACCATTAGAGAGCCTCCTTATTTTTGGTAATTTCTCTTAGTCTTTTACTAGATTTTATTAATTATGGAGCTCTATACCATGTGTTTATTATAGAAGAAAGTTTGGAGGGCTTAGAGAAGAGGAAAATGTTTTTGGAAAGAGAACTACTAAATTCAAGGGAGGATTACCTTGGTAAGTGATTATACAGGATATACCTCTGTTTTTACTCTTAGGGTCTTAGTTCTACTAAAACTTTGTTTTAAGGTTTTGATATAAAAGCTCTATGAATTTAAAGGTTTAAGGCATGTAGATGATTTTACCTTGCATGTTCATGATCTATCTTGATAGAACCCTATAGTTCCTTGTCTATTCATGTTGATTGCATATGATTCTATGTTTCCATGTTAGGGTCTTAGGATACCTAATTTCTATGATATGATTTACTTCTATTGCGTGTCTTGGTAGCCAAAACATTTAGATTTCATCCACATTTATTAACAAAAATTTGCACAATGATTTCTATGGATTCCCACATGAAGATTTAAAGTATACATCACTTTTCTTCATTTCATAATTGTATTTGTATTGAAATGTCTTTGGATTCCATATCTATATATGTTATATAATTTGGTTAAACATCTTATGATTCCATGCATTTTGATGTGCCATATGCTTTATATCCATTAGCAATTAGTTTCAAAGTTTGAATTACGAAATTGGAAAAGACTTGTATTTTTATATTTTGAAGGTTTAAGAAATTTACACATCAACTGTTTGTTTAAAGACTTTAATCGGATATGCATATGTTTGTTTTGTGATGCCCTTCCCTTGGGCTTAACCAATGGTCCAATCCTTCTCTTGGGGATTGTACAATGATGTAATGCCCTACCTTTGGGGTTAATCAATGGTAAAACCCTTGTTTTAGAGAATTAAGTTGGGACTATCCTTATCTAGGGGGAATAATTTGAAGACTACCCTTGTCCTAGGGAACTAATATGAGGACTAGATAAGCCCTTATCCCAGGAATTAAATTATGTGGGGACTATGTACCCTTGTCCTAGAAGAATTATGTGACAACTAGACCCTTATCTTAGAGAAATAATATGAGGATTGCCTTTGTCTTGGGAGAATTATGTGAGGACTAGACCTTGTCTTGAGGGAATAATGTAAGGAATACCCTTATCCTAGGAGAAAAATTGTGAAGACTACCCTTGTCTTGGGGGAACAATGTGAAGATTAGATAAGCTGTTGTCCTGGGGAATTACATGGGGACTACCCTTGCCCTAGGGAATTATGTGAGGACTAAACTCTTGTCTTGGGGGAATAATGTGAGGACTAGATACACCCTTGTTTTAGGGAATTATGTGGAAACGACCCTTGTCCTAGGAGAATCATGTGAGGACTATATCCTTTTGTCATAAGAGAATAATTGATGACTAAACCCTCTTATGGGTTGACATGTGAAATCAATTTCGTATTGATTAGTAAACTGTTGGTTTAATTTGAAATAAAACCAACACATATTATAATTTGAAAAGAGTGTTTCAGAAGTATTCCGTTTCGAAAGAGTGAAAAAGGCATATGTTTTGTGATACTTTCATTAATGTGTGGTTTTCGCTTTTCTATCTAGTTTTATTGATACATGTATTCTTACACATGTTTTGACATCTCTTATCATTGTGTTCCACTTGACCCCTTTTTATGTGTATATTTTTTTTAGTATCTTAAAAGCCAATGGAATTATCTATCTATAACATTTTTCAGATTAGATGTAAGAAGACAGGCCATGGAGGTGAAAAACATGACATAAGGATTTGTGTAAGCATTAGTTATGGATGTGAGACATTTGGGCTAGTGCCCTTTTATTTGTACGTTTTGAGACTATGCATTTAGGAATCTGTTAAGATGTTTAAGGGTTGTAATATTAGAAATATGTGTCGTGACAAAACCATTCACATAAAATATAGGGATAGTTAATGAATTATTTATGTAATAATAACTACTTATTCTATCATCACATGTCCCAAATAGTTGGGATAAGGCTGTTTGTTGTTGTTGTATTCTATCATCACATGTATTTGTTTCTTTATATAGGTAATTATTTGATCTCATGTGATGAGATAAGTGGTCCTTAGGTAACATAGTAGGATGTTAGACACATTGAAATGTGTGGAGTGATTTGATAATCCAATTCTTGTAGATTTAAAAGTTTACAGCTATGGGTGATGTTAGACACATCACTTATAGAGCTACTACATGTAGAGTTATCATATGATGAAGTGATGTAATCTTAGTCACTAGAGTCAAACTCTAAGTTTGCATGTGGGTGCATTATAGAAATGCATTAAAATGATCTATTATGAACACACTTTGTAAAACATCACTGTTAGGATAAGTGTTGTTCATATTTATAGACTCATCCTTAGACCTGAGGGGTTTGTATTTCTCT
>JAOXJP010192924.1:0-12219 GCA_025762735.1 Platanus orientalis | reverse complement strand
ATCAACACAAATATATTTTAATTCTGAATCCAAAAGTTCCTATAAAATATCTGTCTGGTCATTTGAATCGAAAACCTTAGGTAGGGTTTACAGACCTTTATGAGATTTTGGGAGAAAGTAGCTAATGTTTGAACTAATCTCTCCTAAAATTTCAGACCAACGTGATATTTTAACTCTTTTAAACAATCCAGTCAAGCTTGTTGGTCATGGTTTTAAAAGTTGGCCCATTCCGATCTGATTTTCGGGTGCAAATCAGATTCTGTCTATTGGCTCTGGATCAGCCAGATCAGCCTTGGATTGGCTGGATTGGATTGATCAGTCCCTGGATCGGTACTCTGAATCGGCTGGATTGACCAGGATCAGTCCGGATTGGCAATTCATTTTTGCTAATCCTAAATAAAAATTGTCTTTACTTATGAGGGACCAAAAAGAAAGATGGATGGAGAAGAAAGAAAAATTTCCCTGGTAGGTTCCACCTTTGACATTAAGCAACTCCATACGTTGAGTTTTCAATAGGCAGTAATAGTTTTCAGAGATCATCATAAAATATTAGCCCATCAAAATATACACATTATTCTTTCCACTTGTCATCAAAGTTGAGTCTTTGTACCTGAAAGTTACATTTCGTCAGTGACAGGAGGCTGAATTTCTAGAAACACTTTAACCTGTGTAGTTTAGATAGAACCATATCTCTCTGTATCATGTAACAGAACAGCTTTTGCATGTTCGGCACCAATATTGTCAAATATGGATGTCGTTGACTTTGGTAACCAAATCCTTAAAACCGTGCATGTGCTAGTAGTTAAACATTTTGGGCTTCCAGTCAACTTGAAGTTATCAGAGATGATTTTTCAGAGGTCATGTTTCATACAAGGTCTGGATAAAAACTAAAGAATCATTTTATGAGAAAATAGGAAAATCATTATTTTTCACATTGTTGTCTAATTGTATGTATCTTTCCCGAAGTAGTTAGATTATGTAGTTTCAACATCTCTAAGATTATATTACCCTCCACTTATTGTGAATCTATCAACATTCTTAGTTATAAATGATTACAGGACGAAAGAGCTTCAGCAATCTCTCTGGCAAGCAAGATGGTTGAGTTTTTGAAGTCTCAGCCCACTCAGGTAGTTTACCTTGTAACTAGTGGCAGGCTATCTGTCTTGAAATTTATAACCACTGTGTGTTATGTTCCATTGTATATTGTTTTAATCATAGCTTCATAATTTTGCATTTGCAGACTCGTATTTTTGAAGGAAATGAACCTATTCAGTTCTTTTCAATTTTTCAGAGTTTTATCGTGCTCAAGGTATGTGTAAATTTCAGTTATGAGGACAACAACTTCATCCAGAATGTTACTTCTGTTTTATATATATATATATATTCATTTTCTCAATGATGGAAATACTAATACACCGTGCAACTAAACAGGGTGGTGTTAGTTCTGGTTATAAGAATTACCTCATGGAGAAGGAAATTGCAGATGAGACTTATACAGAAGATGGCATTGCATTATTTCGAGTTCAAGGTTCTGGACCTGATAATATGCAAGCAATCCAAGTTGAACCGGTACATACCGCCAAATATTCCCTGTAACTCTTCATATCATGAATGAATTATTTATATAGCTATTGCATTGTCTGGCCTGTGTTTATAGATATGGGTTTCAGTAATCTTTGCTTGGGATTCAAGGTGTGATTTTGGTTCTTATGTTCCATACATAGATTCTCATGAACCTTCCTTTTTGTTAGCAATCATGTCTTAGTTGCTTGTGCATTGTGATGTAATGCTATATTTTATTGTAGTATGCAATACATGTGATTTCTAAAACTTCCAATAAACTTTCAGTGTAAGGCTTACGGATTGTGACTACCAAATATTTCAACCATTCTATTGTATTAATATGCACAAACGGAGGAGCAAAGGGACAAATGTCATTGGGCTGATTGTTTTTATTACAAATAATTTGTTTAAATGGATTAATATTGGCTATTATTTCATGAAAATTGATAGCAAAATAACAGACTAAACCATTAAGATGCCTTTGTTTCGGCAAAGATAATTGTTTCACAAATTTTTTTGTTCTTTTTATGTTTTGTTTTGTTTTGTTTTTGTTGTGTTTTGTTTTTTGTTTTTTTTGTTTTTTGTTTTTTTTTGCTTTGGGCATTTGAACTCTACTCAACTCAACAAAGCCTTATCCCAGCTACTTGGGGCCGGCTTCTCTAATCATGTTCACCATTCCACTCTATTTAGGGCTACATCTGCTGTTAAATCACAAGCGCTCATGTCTATCAAACAATTATGGAAATCATAGTCTAACCCAATCTTTGTTATTCATGCTTATGTGCTCAGCAGTAGCTTGTTATTTATCAGCGAATAATGTGCATGCCATGCATTGTTAAACACTTCTGACTAGATGGATAAATGTTTCTTTGCTGGTAAATGTATAAGGAAGCCTGCTAATCTCTACCTGAATTAATATCTTGTTATGTCATATAGTGTTCCTGTAGTAATTTTGTTGCTCATATCATATGATGCTTGTTTGGCTCATTGTGGATTCTATCCTTCGTAAAATTTCCTAGTGAAACAAATTGTGTTCAAACATGCTCTCTAAACTTATTGTGGCATACACCTGGCAAAATTTTTGTCATCCTAATGAATGTTATATCATAAAACATAATTACTGGCAAAAATTTTCATGTAGTGCATTTCTTCTTTCTTTCTTGTTGTTTCCTGTTTCCCTGTTGTCTTTGGGGATTCCTCATCCCTTTTCTCTTAATGAAATTGTGCCTTTAAAAAAAAAAAAAAAAATACTTACATCCTGTCTTATTTCAATCAGGTGGCCTCATCTTTAAATTCCTCTTATTGTTACATATTACATAGTGGTTCCTCTGTCTTCACGTGGTCTGGAAGCCTTACTACTTCGGAGAACCAGGAGCTTGTTGAGAGACAGTTAGATTTGATAAAGGTTTGTTCTTGCTAATGTCTGTTTTCCTTAATTTAACATGGTTTGTGGAGCTTGGACAGGCATTACACTATAAATTATTTGTTGTATAAGGTGAATTGATTTATGGATGGAATGACACCGAGGATGTTCAAAACATCACTTTGCTTGTCATGCTATCTTATTAAATGACGATATTCAGTTGTAGATTAATCAAATCAAATTAAATAGTGATGTTAACAGCAAAAGTAAAATACCTTCACTTTATCTTTGGGGCCTCCAGGAAACCATTTTTGTAACTGTTCACTTGGTACTCAAAATAGCACTGATCGGAGCACTGCTCAGAGTACAGAAATTTAGTTTTCCTACTTGTTTCAGTTTTAGTACTTATTATAGTTTATGTGATTGAAACCTATAATTATGCTACATTATCATGTTATGTGGTTATATTTTAAATTATTCAATAAGTGAGGGATAGTATTCATTTTGAATAGCCTCTCGGGAAGGGAGAAAGAAAAACTGTTGGGAATGGATGTTTTATGTGGTTACTCTCTTGTTACCGCCGGGGTATACAGGTCGTTACTGACCATATATAATAAAGTAGAATGGTGGTATGAAGTTTCTTCTGTTATTTCCCTTCTCTTCTTGCTTATTGAACCCTATAACTGATATGCTTGAGCTATTGATGCTACAAACGTGTACTGATGAAAAGATTATGTATTGGCTGAATGGAATATGTGGATGCTGCAGCTAGGGTTTCGGATGATCGTGACTCCCTATTGTTGTGTTTTTGTTATGTGAATATTGCTCCTGTGGTTAATAGAGTATGTTTGTGGTGTCTGTAGCCTGATCGCATGGTATATTAGGATTGTAGATCTCTTGGGATCTCAATTAATCACTTAGTACTTTTGTTGTGCTGATTTCTCTTTTTGAGATTTAATTTAGGGTGGTGATTTTAAGATTTTGGATATCTGAAAAGTCTTGGAGTTAGTTTGTGAGAAGAGCAGCAATGACAAGAACAAGTGATTCTAAAGGTTCTTTAGCATCCATTGAAGATAATGCGAATTTAAGGCTTATTATAGTCAATTTGAATGGAGTCAATTGTTTATTTTTGGGTAAAGGAAGGTAAAGTAATTGAAGCTCCGTTGAAGTTACAATTTCTAGTTGATGACCCTCCAGCTGTGAAGGATAATTCTTATGAATGGTGCAAGATATTTACCTTGAGATGACCTGGTTTTAGAACAGCATGGAGCCATTAGCAAGTACTAATATGATGTTTCTTGATACTGCAAAACAAGCATGAGATAAAGCTAGAGGGATGTATTCTCTAGAGAAAAATGAGTCTTGAATTAATTAATTATTTGAGAACATATTTATGGTGCAACAAGAACAAATATTTGAGTGAGCATTATGATTCTTTCCATGGAACTTGGAGGAGCTTTATATGTCAATGATTGATGTGGACATAGTGAAGACTCTTGTATGTGTTCCTCCACACAAGAGGACAAGGTTCAAGACTTGTACCATGTGTGGGTTGATTATAGTATTTTGGAGGGATTTAGGTGATTGGGCATTCATGTAATAAGGCTATTAGAGCCATGGGTAGTTTGGGTTTTTTAAGACCAAGGGTATTTTTGTAATAAGGAAAAATTGCCAAAGGGTAGTTTAGGTATTTCAAAGGCTGGTCGACAGCTAACTTTTCTTGTCTTTTAGTGGACATCAAAGTCCACAAGTGGGGCCTACAACAGGCTGGTCAACAGCTCCTTTGTAGGTGTTTTAGTGGATTATTTTTAATAAGTTTTAAGTTTCCTAGGATTTTAGAAATTTCTATTTTTGTGTTTATTTCTTATTTTTGTGTTTTAACACCTATTTAAAGAGGCATGGTCAACATAATGAAGGTAGACATGAATTATTGAATTGGAATTTGTTTTGGGTTTTATCCCCTCCTCCCCTTTCCCATGGTGCATCTGTGTGGACCCTAGGGTATATCCCTAGTTCTTCCTCTCTTCTTCTATCTTCTAGCTCTTGTTCTTATCCTTCTTCTATCTTCTTCTATCAACTCTTCTTCTTCACCTCTTCCACATCATACATTCTTGTTTCTTCTATCATCTTATTCATGCTCTTCCTACCTTCCTCTTTGAGTTGCTGCTGCAATACCTTGAAGAATTCAAATTATTGAATTCTGAGATTTGCAGAATTTAGGGGCTATGGTTGGAGTTCTTGCAACTACTTCTAGGCCAAATCGTACCATTCAAATCAGGGTATTCTGGCCTCATTTTTATCAAGGTTTGTTTTTAACCTAATCCTCTCTTAACATGGAAAGTTCATGATGTGGGGGCATACCATGCCAAGAAAAAGAAGTTGGAAGACCATGGAGTGTTTAGTAGTAAAACCTTATTTTTCTGTTATTTTCCTATTTTAGAAGCTTTAATTAGTGGATTTGATGTAATAAGGCTAATAGTGCAATGGTTTGTTTATTTCTTTGGGTTTTAGTTGTAATCCCGTTTTTCACTTTGGACCCAATTTTTTTATGGTCAAAACTTGACTTTTTGGCTTGATTTTGGTGTCATTAGATATGTTATTTAATTACCTTTCTAATGAGACAGATTGTGCAAATTCGAGGTGATTTGGGAACGTTATGACCAAATTACCAAAGGGGGGTCAATAAAAACGGGATTACTGTTTTTAGAAAGTCTTAAGTTTTAGTAGAGTTTATATGAGTGAAGAGTTTTTATGTAATAAGGTTTTAATAGCCAAGAGTCTAATTGCAAATAAGAAATTTTTATTAGGAGTCTTAATTAGATTAGGACTCTTAAGTAATTTAAGTTTATGAATAGATTGATCTTTAGGTTGTAATTCAGTTTTGAGAATTTTAATGAATTGAAGTTGTTTGAAGCCATGGTTTGGTTGGTTATCTTCTCCAATCCCTCATAGTTAGGTGAGTTTTTCATCTTCTTCTTGGTCTTTCTTCTTCTCCTCTCTTCTCTTTTATGTCTACTTTATTCTTGAATCTTCTTTAAAGATTTTTGCCGAGAATTCTTTATTTTTATTTTTAATATTATTTTCTTACGTTTTTTTACAATCTACTTTGTTCTTACACATCATCTCTCACCCCTTCCATTCTTTTCTTCTTGTTCTTCACCTTCTTTAAATTCCGTGTTACTGAAAATTTTTCAGCAAACATTCTTTTTATAATTACTCCATCATCTTCCAAAAAAACCTAATTCCTTCTAGGTTTAGCCTTTCCATAACCTAACACACATAACCATACAAGAATCCCCAATTTCAAACCCTAAATTCCAGGGTTTCTTGAAGTTTTCCCAATTCTTGAATCTTTTGCATTCTTTTTTTGATTTCTATTCAATTTTCTTAGATTTCTTGCTTTCCTTTAATAATTCAATCCTTCTTGAAATAGTTTCTTTGATTCTTGATTAATTTATTTGAAGATTTGATTTCTTGACTACTTTTTTTAAAATTTTTTTTCAGCATTCTTTAATTTCAAGAAACATACTTTTTGGCTTGTTTTAATTGATTAAGTATAGGAATATTAATTTCCCAAATATCTTACATTAGTTCCATTTAAAATTCTTGGTTAAATTTTGTGCCTTTGATCTCTGTTATTGAGTGCTATTCTTTATACTTTTAACAGAATTTTCTAGGCTACCTCTCTATAGAAATTGCCCCTTCCTAGAACCATACTTTCTTCTTCTTTATTCTAGGTTTTCTTCTTGTACATATTCCTCATCTTCTCCCTTAAACTCCCTTTTAATCTCCCCTTGATCTGCCAAGTATTTGATATAGGAACCTACCGTGCTTTAGGATATTCTATTTCAAAGTGTTATTGCAGACTGATGTTTTATAAGTTTCATATACTTTCACTTATCAGAATTACTTGAAATTTTGCATGGAGATCATTTCTAAACATATCTAATAACCTACAAATTTTTAGAAGATTTTGATGGATCTTCAGGGGTAATTTGGTAATTTTACCAAGCTTCCCCTGGTTTTCCTGGAACCTAAACAATTTCCCATTCTTTAAAATTTTCCCTTTTTTTTTTTTGTATAATTCCTTTTACGATTCTGTATTCTTCTACTTAATTCTTTTCTTTAATTTTATCTAAATTTGAGGATTGTTTAGGTGTAGGGGTGGCAATGTTTGACACGACCCGTGAACCCGACACAACCCAACACGAAAATAAGCGGGTTAGGGTTGACCTTAAACGTGTTTCGGGTCAAAACAGGTCAACCCGCTTTGACATGATTAATAAATGGGTCAGGTTAGGGTTGATCCAAATGGTCTTATACCCTTACCTTGACACGACACAAACCCGACTTGCCAAGACGAATTACCACATAACCCATGAACCCGACACGACCCAACACGAAAATAAGCGGGTTAGGGTTGACCCTAAACATGTTTCGGGTCAAAACAGATCGACCAGCTTTGACACGATTAATAAATGGGTTGGGTTAGGGTTGAGCCAAATAGTCTTATACCCCTACCTCGACAAGACACGAACCCGACCCGCCAACACGAATTGCCACCCCTATTTAGGTGTTCATAGAAAGATCCCTTCATCCTGCTCATGTCAATTTTTCCTATCTGCTTTTACCAAGAAGACGTGTTTCTTAAACATAGACTTTAGGAAATAGACAGGTAGTAGAAAGAATCTCTAATTGTTGCATGTCGTGCTTGGGTGAAAGAGTATGGAGAATATAAGGTTGAATGAGAAAAGATTAAAGCAGAACAAGACGTAGAACGAGCCAAGGTTGCTGCTTTTTCTTTTGCAACAGTTCCAGATCAGAAGTCAGATATCAAGAGCAAGAAAGATTTTCCAATGTCTTCACCATCTGATTTCAAGCCTGAAGTCAAGATCAAGACCAAGAACAAGACTTTGCCAAGGCAGGACAGACCTACAATCAGATCCAGGACGAGGAAGAGACCTAAGCAGAATGTTTCATACAAGAAGTCTATTTTAGGCCCTCCACCACACTTTTCACCTCTATTATGGACTCCAGGAAGATCACACTAGCAATTGTGATAGAGATTGACCACTTCTAAATTCGAGGGCGAATTTCTCTCCACCCCGGGAGAATTATGTGGATGTAGTGAAGAGACTCTTGTATGTTCCTCTACACAAGAGGACAAGGTTCAAGATTTGTACCATGTGTGGGTTGATTAGAGTGTTTTAGAGGGCCTTTGGTGATTGGCTATTCATGTAATAGGGCCATTATAGCCATAGGTAGTTTGAGTTTTTTAGGACCAAGGGCATTTTTTGTAATAGGGCAAAATTGCCAAGGGTAGTTTAAATATTTCAAGGGCTGGTCGACAGCTAACTCTTCTTGTCCTTTAGTGGGCAACAAAGTCCATAAGTGAGGCCTGCAACAGGCTGGTCAACAGCTCCTTGGTAGGAGTGTTTTAGTAGTTTAGTTTTAGTAAGTTTTAAGTTTCCTAGGATTTTAGAAGTTTCTCTCTTTGTTTCTTTCTTATTTTTGTGTTTTAAAGCCTATTTAAACAGGCTTGGTCAACATAATGTAGGTAGACATGAATTATTGGATTGAAATTTGGTTTCGGTCTTAACCCCTCCTCCCCTTTCCATGGTGTATCCATGTGGACCCTAGGGTATATCCCTAGTTCTTCTTCCTCATCTCTTCTTCTTCTATCTTCTTCCTTTTTCTAGCTCTTGTTCTTATCCTTCTTCTATCTTCTTCTACCAATTCTCCTTCTTCACCTCTTCTACATCGAACATTCTTGTTTCTTCTATCATCTTATTCATTCTCTTCCAACCTTCCCCTTTGAGTCCTTGCTGCAATACCTTGAAGAATTCAAGTTCTTGAAATCAGAGATTTGCAGAATTTAGAGGCCATGGCTGGAGTTCTTGCAACTGCTTCTGGGCCAATCGCACCATTCATATCAGGGTATTCTCACCTCAGTTTTATCAGGGTTTGTTCTTAACCTAATCCTCTATTAACTTAGAAAATTCCAGATAAAATTCTCTGTTAAATTCTGTGCCTTTGATGTCTATTCTTGAGTACTATTGTTTATACTTTAACAGAATATTCTGGGCTTACCTCTCTATAGAAATTGCCCCTCCCTAGAACCATACTTTCTTCTTTATTCTAGGGTTTTCTTCCCCTACCTATTCCTCATCATCTCCCTCTCCTTAATCTCCCCTTGATCTGCCAAGTTTCTGGTATAGAAACCTACACTGTTTTAGGATATTCTGTTACGAGGTGTTATTGCAGACTGATATTTTATAAATTTTCAATTGTCAACATTACTTGAAATTTTACATGGAGATCATCTCTAGACATATGTAATCACATATAAATTTTCATAAGATTCTGCCATGTCTGCAGGGGTATTTTGGTAATTTACCAATCTGCCATGTCTTCTTGGAACCTAAACAGTCCCCCACTCTTCCAAATTTCCCCTTATTTTTCTTTTTTAATTCCTTCTAAGATTGTTTTTCTACTTAATTATTTTCTTTAATTTTATTCTAAATTCTAGGATTGTCATAACATAAGTTCTTGGTTTCTATTAATCTGTCCTTGCTTCCACTACACAATTTTGGGTCCATATCAGCTGGATAATACAGCCCTAGACTATCCCTACATCACATTGAACTTCGGAAGAGACAAAGAGGAATTTCAGGTAGCTAAATTTTTTGTTTAGTACATCCAGAATTCTGATTGCTTATTAGTGTGTATTCTAGGCTTCAGTGTGCATCTATCCCTCGTTCTTATACATCTAACATTGCTGCAACCCAGGAGAGTTCTGCCTTAATTGATCCCTACTGGTAAGGGTATCACATTGAACTTCGGAAGAGACACAGAGGAATTTCAGGTAGCTAAATTTTTTGTTAAGTACATCCAGAATTCTGATTGCTTATTAGTGTGTATTCTAGGCTTCAGTGTGCATCTATCCCTTGTTCTTCTACATCTAACATTGCCGCAACCCATGAGAGTTCTGCCTTAATTGATCCCTACTGGAAAGGGTGAATCGACTCAAGGGGTGAATCTCACCTGGTGCTTGGGGTAGGAATTTTTGTGTTGGTGGTCATCGAGGATGTGGAAATGAGGTTTGAAAATGTTCAAATTGTGGTTGAACTAATCACTCTGCAGAGAAGTGTTAGGAAACATTTGATTAGCCAGCTTGGACTTATTAGGCCACTATTTCTGGGGATAATGAAACCGCTCGGTCAAAGCCTGCATTTTCTATTAAGTCTGCTTTTGGGATAGTCAATTCTGATTCCATCGTGCCATCTTGTGAGGAGGATAACAGCCTACTTACCTGGAGTTACTATTGAGAGACTAAAGGATCGTCTTCTTGGAAAAGGTTATTCCCAAATTTTTTAAGTTGATTAGTTTGAAACCTTCTCTACAGTGGCTTGGTTGAACTCTGTTAGGATTCTTATCTCTTTTGCTGTCTATAAAGATTGGCCTTTGTGTCAGCTGGATATAAAAATTACATTTTTACGTGGAGATCTGCATTAGAAGGTTTAAATGGAGCAACTTCCTGGGTATGATGCTTAGGGGGAATCCGAGAAGGTGTTCCATTTGAGAAAGCAATCTTTAGTTTAAAATGGTCTCCTTGGGCGTGGTTTAGACAGTATAGTGGGGGTAGTATTATTATATAGATGTAAACAAGCTTTTTCATATCACTCAGTTTTTGTGTGACTATAGGCATTATGTAATTTTGGTTGTGTATGTCAATGATGCTATAGTCATAGCGAAGTGATAATTGGGGCATTGTGGATTAGAATAATCTTCAAAGTATTTTCAGATGGTCTCTTAAGGTATTTGTTGGGTATCAAAGTGGCTCTTTTAAAATATGGTATTAGTTTCTTCTAATGTGAGTATGTGTCTGATTTTCTTGAAGAGTCAGGTTTTTTGGGTACAAAGCGTTTTGATAATCCCATGAATCCAAATGTTAAGTTTGAAGCTGACCATGGGGAGATGTGTAGTAATCCATGGAGGTCTCATAGACTTGTTGGGAATTTGATCTATCTCATAATGAGTCATCCAAATAGTGCTTTTGTAGTTGGGGTGGTTAGTCAATTTATGCATTTTTCAAAACAACCAGTTTGGACTGTAGTTTTTCATATATTGAGATGTGTGAAAAGTGATCCAAGAAATAGGTTGTCTACTGGACATTTAATTATCTTGATATTGCTGGCTTCTCAGATGCTGATTGGGAAAGAGTCAATCTGATAGAAGGTCCACATCAGGTTACTACATGTTTTTTGGTGATAATTAAGTGATATGGAGAAATAAAAAGCAAAATGTGGTGGCTAGGTCGAGTGTAAAGGCTGAATATATAGCTATTGCTCATGTTGCTTGTGAGATGATGTAGGTCAAATCATTGTTACAAGAGATGAGTTTTAACTGGGTCTATGAATGTGTAATTGTGATGATCAGGTTGCAATTGACATAGCTAGTACTGCAGTATTCTGTAAGGGACCAAACACACTGAAGTTGATATTATCATCAGAGACAAGTACTAAGCAAAAAGATCATTATGTCTTATGTAAGGTTTGAAGAAAAACTGGTTGATATTCTCACGAACGCATTGGAGGAAAAATCACTTTTATGCTATTTTTATGAAGTTGGGCATGGCTGACATGACATCTATCCTTTGGCTTGAGGGGGAGTGTCTCTACAAAGGTATTATTGTCATTTGTCATTACTGACCAATTATTAATGTATGTACTGCTGCAGGGGTATGCTAGTTACACTGACCAGCTATGTAGATACAGACAAAAGAGAAAAAAATAGAATCACGAGAAAACATTGAAATATCAATTTTTATTAGAGAATTAGTACCAGACGAGTAGTGAAACAGTACCGAAGAGAAAAACCTTAGTTGGTTCTGTCTCCTAGAAGAATCACAAAGCTTAAACTCCAAAACTAAATATGACCACACTATCACTAATAAAAACCCCCATTACAGCTTTTTTAGAATATCCAAAATAACCCCATTTCTTATTAAAATAACATACTTTACTAAGCTACCCTCTCTCTCTTTATTTGGAGCATGAGAAGTCCTATAACTATCTTTCGGTCCACTATGGGTACACCTTAAAAGCTGTGGCTGCATCAATTGCCTCCTGACTGAGAAGAACACGGGTCTGATGAGTTATGCTGCTGGTACTAATGAAAAGGATCAGAATCAATGTTCTGCCATTCCCGTAGATAATCTAAGCATTATCAGTTGTTGGTTTGTTTGCCCATTTGGCTAGAATCTTCTCCTCTGTACCATTTGAAGTAAAGAT
>JAOXJP010192913.1:0-12219 GCA_025762735.1 Platanus orientalis | reverse complement strand
CCTTGAGATTTTTGAGCCATAGGCTCTGACTATGTATGAATCATATACTTGAGCTGAAAATTATGCTACAAGACATGAATTATCCTGTGACAAATACTAGTTAGTCCTATGACTGGTTTTTTTGGGTTTGAATGGGGTGTGATTGTAATCATGGTTGTTTAGGTCTTGGATTTGTGATGCTCTAGGGTCTGACAAGTAGATAATCTGACCCTTGGTGAATTTCTGGGAGATTTTCGAAGGGGGGTCATCTGATCGAGAAATGTGCCCTAGGTTGGCGAAGAATTGAGTCAATGAGTGATGCTGGGTTTGTGAAAGGGGTTCTCCATTAGGGAATTTATTGAAGATCTCAAAAATCCTAAAAGAATGACACTAACCTTGATGAATTTGGACTTCCGAAGAGTTCTCGGGAGCTCACCGAGTGTCTATGGCTAATACAGTTGCATTTGCTGTACTTTGGAGATAGATTGGGGTAATTGGGGGTATGGTGCCCTATGGGTTTTTTCTTGGGAATATTTAGGGCTTATGAGGGTATGACCACTAATTAGCTGAGTTTCTGATTTGTATCGAGCCTTTAGGGTTTTTTTAAAGGTTCAATTTTTGGGAGAAATGATGTATTTTGTAGGTGTGGGGGTAAAATGATAATTTTATTACCCTTTTATACCCCAATATGGGAATGTTGATGAGATTTGGAGAATTCTAGAAAAAATTGGCTCCATAGCCTGTGGTTTGAGTTTTTTAGAGGTGTAGGGGCAAAATGATCATTTGCTAGCCTTTTAGGATTTTGATGTTGGAGGCCTTGCAAAAGTGGCTAAGACCTAGATGCCTTCTTTGTAGAGAGTATTTTGGGAGTTGTGGGAAAAATGGGTTCAAATAGGGTTGATTAGGCCTTCAAAGGGTACAAGGATAGAATGGTAATTTTTTAACCTTTTGATGCTTTAATGTGGGAAGGTTTATGAAGGTTGGTAAATTCAAGATGTCTTTGTTGATGTAGAGAAGTTAAAAAGTGGAGTTTGATTGGGTTTAATTTGGGCTTCTAAAGGTGCAAGGGTAGAATGGTAATTTGCCAACCTTTTAATGCTTCAATGTGAGAAGGCTTATGAAGGTTAATAAATTCAAGATGTCTTTGTTGATGTAGAAAAGTTGAAAAGTGGAGTTTGATTGGGTTTAATTTGGGCTTCTAGAGATATGGAGCTAAAATGGTAATTTTCCAACCTTTCGATGCTTCAATGTGGGACGGATTATGAAGGTTGAAAAATTTAAGATGTCTTTGTTGATGTAAAGTATTTTCATTGTGTTCGCAACTAGAATGTCCATTGAGAATGCTTGCCTATTCAATGTTCAGGGATGTCTAAACCTAAGTCTTATCCCATGCTGTAATGAAACCATCTAACTCCCTTTATAGACCCGAGTCAAAATTTGGGTGCTGACATGTATGTTGAATAGGCTCTAACTATGTCAAAATAGGCTCTGACTATGTATGAATCGGATACCTGAGCTGAAAATTATGCTCCAAGTCCTGAATTGTCCTATAACAAATACCCCTTGGTCTCGTGACTAGTTTTTTTAGGTTTGAAAGGGGTGTGATTGTAATCATGGTTGTTTAGGTCTTAGATTTACGATGCACTGGGGTCTGATAGGCAGATAATCTAACCCTTGGTGAATTTCTAGGAGATTTTCAAAGGGGGGTCATTTGATCGAGAAATGTGCCCTAGATTGGCGAAGAATTGAGTCAATGAGTGATGTTGGGTTTGTTAAAGGGTTTCCTCATTAGGGAATTTATCAAAGGTCTCAAAAATCCTAAAGAAATGACACTGACCTTAATGGATTTGGACTTTTGGAGAGTTCTTAAGGGCTCACCAAGTGTCCATGGCTGATGCATGTGCATTTGCTATACTTTGGAGACAAATTGGGGGTAATTGGGGGGGTATGGTGCCCTCTGGGTTTTTTCTTGGGAATATTTAGGGCTTATGAGGGTATGGCCACTAACTGGATGAGTTTCTAACTTGTATTGAGCCTTCAAGGTTTTTCTAAAGGTTTGATTTTAGGGAGAAATGATGTATTTTGAAGGTGTGGGGGTAAATGGTAATTTTCTTACCCTTTTGTACCCCAATATGGGAATGTTGATGAGATTTGGAGAATCCTAGAAAAAATTGGCTCCATAGCCTTTGGTTTGAGTTTTTTAGAGGTGCAAGGGCAAAATGGTCATTTGCTAGCCTTTTTGGGATTTTGATGCTCGAGGCCTCACGAAAGTGGCTAAGACATAGTTGCCTTCTTTATAGAGAGTATTTTGGGAGTTGTGGGGAAAATGGGTTCAAATAGGGTTGATTGGGCCTTCAGAGGGTATAGGGGTAGAATGGTAATTTACCAACCTTTTGATGCTTCAATGTGGGAAGGCTTATAAAGGTTAGTAAATTCAAGATGTCTTTGTTGATGTAGATAAGTTGAAAAGTGGAGTTTGATTAGGTCTGATTTGGGCTTCTGGGGATGGGGTAAAATGGTAATTTGCCATCATTTTGATGCTTAAATGTGGAAAGACTTATGAAGGTTAGTAAATTCAAGATGTCTTCGTTGATGTAGAGAAGTTAAAAAATGAAGTTTGATTAGGTTTGATTTGGGCTTTTGGGGGTATAGGGGTAAAATGGTAATTTGCTAGCCTTTTGATGCTTAATATAGGAAGGTTTATGAAGGTTGGTAAATTCAAGATGTCTTTGTTGATGTAGAGAAGTTGAAAAGTTGAGTTTGATTAGGTCTGATTTGGGCTTCTGGGGATGTAGGGGTAAAATGGTAATTTATCAGCATTTTGATGCTTCAATGTGGGACGGCTTGTGAAGGTTGGCAAATTCAAGATGTTCATGATTTAGAGTACTTTTATTGTGTTTGCAACTAGAATGTTTGTTGAAAATGTCTGCCTATTCATAGTTCAGGGGCGTCTGGACTTGAGTTTTATCCTATGCAGTAATGAAACCATCTGACTCCCTTTATAGATCTGAGTCAAAATTTGGGTGCTGACAGGTAATAATCATACTCATAAGGAATATATGTAAAACTACTAAATCTAAGATCATTTTACACAAATCCAAAATCCTAAAAAATGAAATTGAATATAAAATGCATATCCAATCACAAACTATTCTCATAAAGATTAAAATCCACAAATCTTAGCACACATAGAATAAAATTATATTTTTATGAACCTATGAACGAAAAATGTAGTATAAACAACATATCCACTCACAAACCATTCTCATAGAGATTAGAATCTACAAATTTTAGTACACATACAATTGAATCATATTTCTATGAACACAGGAAAGAAAAGTGTGGTATAAACAACATATCTACTCACCAAATTCTTAAACCTTTAATACACAAGAGGATCCTCCTTCAAAATCCCTTTTTTTGTCAATCTTTCTTTCATCTATGAGTAAACAAATAAATACATGGTTATAAACTATAATATAAGGTAAAGAATTAGGAATCCATGTTCATCTATGTTAGATTTAGAAAGAAAAACACATAATCTAACATATTTTCAAAGTTGAGAGTGAAACTTACCAAATTGGGAATAAATTCTCTCTTCCTCTCCCAAGCTTTTTAAACCTCTTTAAACTTTATTTTTGTTCTAAATGACCTAAATGAGGTCTTAGAAGTGTTTTAACTTATTCAAGATAAAATCCAACATGTATAAGGGTCCAATGGGTGTAAACCATGTTGAAAATGACAAAAAAATGTAACTTTAGAAACAAAAAGAGTAATTTGTAATTGATTACAAAAACTCCCGAGAACTTCACCCCATATTTGTAAGTAATTATAAACATGAGTTATGCCCTGTCTTCAGGATATTTTTAATACAGACACCACGCGTAAAAATGACCATAATTTTATCTACAAAACTCCGAATTATGAATTATTTAAGGCGTTGAAAAGTAAACTCGAACAACTTTTCAAAAAAATATAGCTAATCTTATAATTCACTAGAGATTGGTGTTAGTGGGTCCGAAAAACTATCTCAAATACGAAATCATGATAACTTCCGAACTTAACAGATTTGAGGCCCAACTTGGGTTTTACACTTCTAGCTTCATCCAAAAGGTTTCTAAACTACTCTAAGCTCTGTCTAAAATATGTATAATAATAATTTTACCTTTATAAGGCAAAATTACAGTTTTATCTTTCAAGTGGAATGCGAGAGTGTAAAACTAATGTAAGAAAGAGTGTTAAGTTATTGAGAGAAAGTGTGTTAAAGTTAGAGAGAGAAAGTCCATTCCAAGTGTGAAAAAGAGTGTTAAGTTAGATAAAGAAAGACCCATGAGAAGAGAGAAAAAAGTCTCGAGTGTGTAGTTCTCTTTCTCCCTCTCTCATGTGACCTCTTCTTTCTCTCTCTGCACTGCCATCGCCTCCCATGGGTTAAATGGCACCGACACGACAAGAACTCTCCACCCGTCCGAAGTTGATTTGCTGCCTGGCATAAAGGGAGGTCAGCCATTCCACTAGAGCACACATAGAAAGAGGTAAAGTACCTTTCATTTTAATTTTCTTTCATATATATGTAAAATACAGTTCATTTTAATTTTCTTTCATATATATGTAAAATACCTTTCATTTTAATTTTCTTTCATATATATATATGAAAGAAAATTAAAATGAAAGGTATTTTACCTCTTTCATAGATTATGGATGCCATGGTCGCTGTTCATTCCTGCATGCTTATTTTGACTTGTTATATATGTTTTGATGGATTCGTTTACCTTCCTATTCGTTTGAGCAACTCAACATCGTGACCATTTTTTTTCTTCTCTGTTTTGTTTAATTAGGTTTTTTTTTGTTCCTTTTAAAAATCATGTCATTCTTTGTTTCTTGCTGAATCATACCACTCTTTATGGCTTGTTCCATTAAATAAAACCAACTTCAAACACACAGTGTTGTTCCATCTTAGCAAAATGCACACTTTACCTTAGTTGTTAATTCATGTTTTATGTTTATTTTTATTTAATTTTTTGTTCCTGTATAGTTTAGGGTTTTGAATGTTTCTATATAGTTGAAGAGTTTTGAATGTGCCCTATATGCTTCATGCCCCGGTCCGATTCCAACAGCATATGTTTTGCCGACTTATGTGTTTTACACCCTCTTAGCGTTTCACATCTCTTGCCGACTTATGTGCTAGTTAGCATGCTCAGCCTTGTCAAAATCTTCAACCACACCTACCAAAAAAAAAAAAAAAAAAAATCTTCAACCACCAACTTGAAAACTCCTCCATTCCATACTTCTCATACCCATATTCTCTCCGACCGCTTCTCCATTGCTTCATCCCCTCATCTCTGCTAACCCAAATTCTGCCAAACTCAGTAATATTGAAACCAAACTGCCTATTTTTACCCATCCTGTTTCCCACATCCCTCTTATCCAAACCGGTAGGATCACAATAGCTCCATTAGGCTCACTGCCAACAGGCCTCTAACCCCTGTCATAAACCACCGTTGAATGGCCTGATAGGCCTACAGCCATGCTGATCCCAAAAGGGCAGACAACATGAGTTTGGGCACGACTAGCTTAGACTTGAGACCAGTTTGCACTCCCTTCTCTGTCCAGCCCCTTGCTTTGCTCAAACCAGACCCAACCCCATTAGATAGATCTAGATTAACCCAAGCTCCACCCAACAGAATCTAAACCCATTAGACCTGAATAGATTTGACCCCCTCAAGTCTCCCTAAGCCCACATAACCTGACACCATTTTCTCCCAAGGTCCAAACCATCAACATCCCCATTACCTATGTCAATCTTTTCTATTGGTTGCTGTTATAACTTAATATTCTTTTATGAAATTTATTAATTATGTCTCATGTAAGGACTGCACTTGTAGTGGATTAGACACACTAATGACGGAATTCTATTACTTTGTGTCAAAGCCATCCTTGGTAACTAGTCACCATTTATTTTTAATCCTTGTTGTATATTTAGTATGCATTGCCTCTTTATGGTCTACTTTGGATACATGGGAGAACATCTTAAGGTATGCCTTCCTAACTATTTTGTTTATTTATTGTTTGCATTTTTATTTGCTTTATTTAGACAGCATGATAATCCCCCTAGAGTTAATTCGGAAAAGATGTTTTATATGAACATGATCATATATTCATTAATTAGCCAGGGCAACTCACTCTAACAAGTACCAAACTTATGAAACTCACTCATACACACACCATTCACATGCGCACACACACGACTTATGGCATGCGAATATATGAGGAACCTCGTTAAAAGGGAGGGTGTGTTGGGTGCCTAACACCTTCCCTAACCACAACTAAATGGTTTACCCAGATCTTTTGGCAAACCAGACTGGAATTGGAGTCATGATGTGGGCCTGCAAGTCCCTTCGTATCCCTTTCCAAAAGGTATAAACTGGTGTCAAGTCCCACCATAAAATTGGGTTGGTGGCAACTCCCAAAGAACCCTTAATGACTACGGTCCCACCACAAACATGGACCACACCCATGGCATAGTGGGGGAAGAAACTGGACGGGCCAAGTCCCCGAGAGGATGTGAAGGAGTGCATAGACCTTGATGCTCATAGGAATCTTAGCACATCTACCGGATTCATGATGCCCATACCAACAAATCTCCACCTTGGCTTGAATTCTACCAAGGTTACATAGTACAAACAAAAATTTACTTCTATCTTCTCCACAAAACTTCGAAGGGTAACTCTAGTTACTATGAACACCAATCAAGTCCAAGCAATGCTTGCACTTGAATACTAAAAGTGACTTAGTCATCGTATTTGCTGAATTATCCTCTGTGCCAATCTTCTTAACAACGATCTGACCTTGCGAAATGATCTCACGTATGAAGTGATATCTGACATCAATGTGCTAGGTCCTCTCATGATACATATGATTTTTAGTCAAATGTATAACACTTTTACTGTCATAACGTATAACAGTTAAACCCTGCTTTAGGCCTAGCTCACAAAGTAAGTCTCTTAACCAAATAACCTCCTTTACTACCTTAGTTGCTGTCATATACTCAGTCTCGTTAATAGACAAAGTAATTGTAGATTGCAATGTTTCTTTCCAATTCATTGTTTAACTCACAAGAGTACAGACATAACCTGTCAGAGATCTCCTCTTGTCATGATCACCTGCATAATTAGAATCCACAAATCCAACTGCACAACCATCAAGACCACCTATTTTATTAAACATCAACTTAACATTTGTAGTACCTCTCAAATATCGAAGTATCCATTTCACTACCTGCCAATGTGCCTTCCCTAGACGTTCTATGTACCTACTCACAACATTAACAACATGTGAAATGTCAAGATGAGTGTAAACCATATTGATGAGGCCCAAATCTGACACTCGGGCTCGACCATATGGGTGCAGGACTTTACGATGATCCTATGGACCTGCGAGGACAAAGATGAAAAATGGCACCAGCCGGTTGCCAGCCGACCACACTCCGACGATCAAGTTAGGGATTTCAAAGAGGGGAAAATAGCATGCAATTATAAAAAATTATTGCTCATACCTTTCGTCACTGTAATCAGCCTACTTTATAGTGCTCAGCCCTAGCATTGTTCCTGGATTCTCAGCTTAACGCCCCTTGCTAGGGTGGCGCCTCCAAGCGCGATTGTAGGAATCAGTTAAGTCAGAGGTAGCTGGACATGAGTTGACTTCTCCATCAATATAAGGGATATCACCTGGTTCCTTGTAGTTCGGCTTTAATGACACGTGGTATCATTCCTTATTCGGGTGTCTCGGGTTGGGTTCATGACATATTACTTCCTGAGGCTTTGGGGTTTTAGGATTCATTTGTTTGGGAGACTCGGAAAACGTTGCCTCGGGCATCTCAAAAAATATGTCTCGAGAATCTTGGTAGCTCTAGGAAACCATCGACTGGGGTGTCTTGGGGACATTGGCTCGGGAGTTGTGTGTGGTTGAGAATCTCGAGGTCGATCGCGATAGGGCTCAGATTTTGGCCTCGGCTCTGAATTATGAGCGTGTGCTAGTTCTAGTCCCATCAGATCCCCCCAATTATAGAGGGCCATCATTTTTCGTGAGACCGAGAGAATTATTGTCTAGCCATGTCTTTTGATCTTTGGCGATTACCACCCTTCATGGGGAACGGGGATGGTTTGTTTTGGGAGTCATGCGCACGTTCTGACCATTTGGACTTTGTGCTTTCATAATGAGCGCGCCGTCAAGGATTCATTAATTAGATGTTGCTTTGGCTTCTCTTTCGTTACTCGAGATGACACGTGGACGATGTGGATCTCATCGTACAAGCTTGATAAGATGCCACTTCACCTACTGGCCGAGTATATGCGAGGCTATGTGGAGGGCCCAGATTTGACTCAACTAATCCTACAACTGGGCTCAACCTACTCAGTTCTTATAAGTAGCTTGGGTTATTCCAGTATTCTTTCATGATTTTCTTCCTATCTCTTATAGTTTTCATCTTTAGTAGCTTCGGTAGTTGCAACAGTGCATTCCAACAGTTCTCCGGGGTTTGTATTCTCCTCTAGACATTATTTCGGTATGCTCTACAGCTTTCCCATTTCTTTTCAGTTCTTTTTCTTTCTTTCAGGTAGCTAGGCCTATTTTTTCCAATTCATCTTTCCTTTTTCTTTTCTTTTTTATTTTTCACTTTCATCCTGGACATCACCAAAGTTCCCTTCGGTTTTCTCTTGGTTTAGCTCTGTAGCTTCCTCTAAGGTCAGAGATGCCCCTCAGACCTAGGTTTAGTGGGTGGTGACCTATCATTTTTGTTATCCCTCTTCGATGAACTTTTGTCATTCTTAAGTCCCTCGTTAGAAGTCATTTTTGCTCTCTGTCGAATGGAGGCCTCGTCCAATCTCCTGCATTTCGACTCTGACGCTACCTTATCCATGAGTCCCGGGCTTCCCGAGCTTGAAACCGTCCATCCAGACAATCTTGAGGGAGATTCTGTAATGTCTCGGGAGTCTCTACCCCGTCTTCCAATGGCTGAGATCTTCCCCTTTACTCTCAGTTCTTCTGACCTATAGAAATTTAGGAAGTTGTATGATATTCCTGGGGACACAATCTTACGTGTTCTCAAGGAGTCTGAGCGAGCCTGTCATATTCAGGTCGAGGAGGTTTGCCTGTACGAACAGGCTCTTGTTGTAGGCCTTCAGTTCCTAGTTGCCTAGTTTATTAAGTGCCTCCTTCTCTGCATTGTTCTTTCACTCGACCAGCTAATGCCTAACTCGTAGAGGATTATGATCGGTTGCATGATCCTTTGGGCAGCCAACAGTGGTGGGCGTGATCTGCTTTCTGTCTTAGAGTCCCTTTTTTGCTATCAAATCATCGAGAAGGAATCGGGCTGGTGGTTTTTTTACCACTCGGGATAGTATTAGGAATTTAGTTACAGGTCTTCCAACTTCCCACAAAGGTTGGAAGAGTAGTTTTTTTTTGTCTCGAGCAACAACTGCGAAGCTTGCCCTTGGGACAACAAGATAAAAAAGCTAGTTCACTTCAGTCGAGTTTGGGGTAACCCGGACTCCTCTGGTAAGTTCTTCTGTGTCGTTATAGTTTCTGCTTTCCTTTTGCTCTGCCTTTGGCTTTTTACCTTGCTTTTTTTGGTGTGTTCCACCTTAGTTTTTACCAAGCTTCAACTCCTGGCGTCCTCCCTTAACCACATGCTTAGGGCGATTTCTTAGCCTGTGCACAACTACTCAACCCTTATTACTCCCGAGGCGCTTTCTCATTTTCCCTTCCAGCCTCGATCTGTCGAGGACATTACCTTAGAAGACTCGAGTATTCCCCTCATGGTAGAGCTCGTTGAGGGAACAACTGTGGGTATTTGTTATTCTCTCTTCTTCTTTTTTTAACACTAGTTCGCCATAATTTGCAATCATGACGAAGGTCGATTTGAAGCTCCTCCTGAAGAAGGCCCAGGAGGCCCGTGAGGGAGCTGCAGAGTCTCAAAAGGTTCCCCCCACTAGGGAAGGCTAGGGAGTGACCATGGAAAAAAGGTCTAGTGATCCAGTAGCCCCCACCCCGAAGCACTAGAAGGTTTGGGCCCCAGTCTCGGGCAGTCGAGAGGGCGTGCTCCCATAGAAGGACTAGGTAGCCCTGAGTGCTTCGGCCGGACTCTCTACCGCTCCTCCTGCCTCTAACTCCACCCCTGCTTCCATCGGGAGTCATCCAGTTCTACCTGCTAAAGGCTCTGTTCCTCGGGCCGACAAAGGAAAAGGTCAAGTGGTGGAGACCTTTGTGAATAACCCAGAATACATGTTCAAGAAAATGATTAGGGTCGTTCCGATGGGTGATCTCAAGGCTCTCCTCACAATGAATTCGGGTGTCCTGTACCAGAGGATGGTGCTCAACTTGGCCGAGGTAATTTACTTTATGATCACACTACTCATTCAATTCTTCCGTCTTTAAGTGTTCTAACCTGCATCTTCCTGGTGCGCCTTTTCTCTTTTATCTTGTAGTTCACTCCGCTAGTAACGACCAGGATCTAGTTTCAAAAGGCTGCAGAGGATGCTGCTCATTCACGGAACAAGAAGGTTATGGCTTTAAGGTCCGAGAACTCAGACTTCCAGACCGTGGTGTCTATTTCTGCGTAGAGGGAGGCTGACCTCCATGTTGAACTTGACTCTCTTTATTTTGAGAGGGATGATTTGGCATTCAAGTCCCAAAATGTCTTGGAGGAGAGAAAAATTTTAGTTGGCAAGGCGGCCGAGGCAGACAGTAGAGCAGCAAGAGCTGAGGAGGTCCGTGTTCAGGAGAGGGTCGAAGCTAAGGCTGCATTTGCTACGCCTATCTAGCAGGAGAGGGAGCCAACATGGTTGGAGATCTAGGCTTCAGTCGACTACGCAATCGAAGTCTCGAACTACTACCGAGATGGTTTCAAAGCATTCCAGCGGAGAGCCTCTCAAGCATACCCAGAGTTTGACTTCTCTGGGTTTGGTATTTATGATGATTTGGGATCTCCTCTTGCTGTTAAGGCTATTCAGGTCGAAGAAGATGAAGCCGAGGGTTAGATTGTTCCTTTAGAGCTTTTACCTTTAATTTTTTTATGTGGATCCTCATGTAAAAAAATCTATTATGAATGGAAATGTTTCTTCGTCTTTTCTGTATTTTTCCTTTGACTTTTCTTTTTTTCAAATGTCTTCATGAATGATCCCCTGTGCCTAGTGTGATAACTTATTCGGTTTTCCTTTTAGCTGGACTTGTAGTACATCTTCTAATTTCATTAGATGTAAAAGTGTTTCAATATTTAGAGAAAATTTGAGGCATTTTGGTGCTTATAGGCTACTTGGGCCTAGTCGAATAAATCCTGAGTCATAGAGGGACTCTCGGCCACATGGGGCCAGTCGAATATTCTAAGTCATCAAGTGACTCTCAGCTACAGGGGGCCAGTCGAATAATTAGAGTCATCAAGTGACTCTCGGCTACACGAGGCCAGTCGAATAGTCTGAGTCATTAAGTGACTCTCGGACACACAGAGCCAGTCGAATAGTCTAAGTCATCAAGTGATTCTCAGCTACACGGGGCCAGTTGAATAATCTGAGTCATCAAGTGACTCTCGGCCACACAGGGCCAGTCAAATAGTCTGAGTCATCAAGTGACTCTCATCCATATAGGGCCAGTCGAATAGTCTGAGTCATCAAGTGACTCTCGACTACATGGGGCCATTCGAATAAACTGAGTCATCGAGTGACTCTCAGCTACATGGGGCCAATTGAATAATCTGAGTCATCAAGTGATTCTCAGTCACATGGGGCCAGTCGAATAAACTGAGTCATCGAGTGACTCTCGGCCACATGGGGTCAATCGAATAATCTGAGTCATCAAGTAACTCTCGGCCACATGGGGCCAGTCGAATAGTTTGAGTCATCAAGTGACTCTTGGCCACATCGAGCCAGTCGAATAGTCTTAGTCATCAAGTAATTCTCGGCCATATGGGGCCAGTCGAATAAACTGAGTCATCAAGTAACTCTCGACCACATGGGGCAGTCGAATAATTTGAGTCATTAAGTGACCCTCGGCCACATGGGACTAGTCGAATAGTCTGAGTCATCAATGTTAGAAATATGTGTCCTGACAAAACCACTCACATAAAATATAAGCATGATTAATTAATTATTTAATTAATAATAAGTTAATATTTTATCATCACATGAATTTGTTTCTTTATATAGGTAATTATTTGATCTCATGAGATGAGATAGGTGGTCCTCAGGTAAC
>JAOXJP010192912.1:0-26193 GCA_025762735.1 Platanus orientalis | reverse complement strand
ATGGCAGAACAGGATTCATGTAGCCGACCCCAAATAGTTGGGATAAGGCTGTTTGTTGTTGTTGTTGTTGTTGTTGTATAGAAGAAGAAGAGGAGAGAAAATGATGATATGCATGGAAGAAGTATCATATGTGTGAAAGTTTCACACCATACATTGTATTATTTAACTATATATTCAGGTTGGATGTAATATACCCATCCATACCCATGTATGTATACAAAAATACCAAGAAAATACATAAATCAAAATATGACTATTATGCCCCCCTTTAAGTATACCTCGTATACTTCTACATTTTTTCCCAATGCCTTCATCTTTTATTCCATTGCCTCTTTCCACATTGGTTAGGAAAGAGCCTCTAGTACACTGCAAGGAACAGAAGTAGAAGACAATGAGATAGAAAATGCTTAGAATGATGAAGAGAGAGCATCATACAAAACATGATTAGCAATTGGATGTTGGGTACAAGAGTTAACTCCCTTCCTGAGAGCAATAGGAAAGTAAGAATCATCATGAATAGAATAAGGAACATTACATGTGTCTAAAGATGGAGAAGACGAAGCTTCCTAGATAGGGAAATCTGGACTGTCCTGTGTAGCTTTCTTCTTCCTTTTCTTTTGATGAAAGAAAATTTATTAAGGAGATAAGACATCCCCAAAAAATGAAAGCCCACAGGGCAAAAGGCAAGAGTTACATTATTAACATGTTTCCCCAACCCCTTTTGATGTCTACAAAAGAATATTCTCCCACCCCTTTACGATTGATACCCTATAAACAAAAACGGTATTTGGCTTTCTTATATACAATAAAAGCCGGTTCATTTTTTATTATCGAAAACTTGTTGATTCTTTTCCAACCAAATAGACAAGCAAACTGCTGGACATACAAGGCTCCACAAAATCTTTCCTTTTGTTAAGGTCTTCTCCACATTCCAACAAAGAACCAGATCTTGGAGGTGACTTAGGAACACCCAATCCATCCCAACCTCCTTCAAAACGTACTCCCACAATTCCTAAGCAAAAAAAAAAAAAAACAATGAATGAAAATGTGATCAATAGTCTCCCCATATTGACGACACAGGGCGCACACAATAGGGATTACCATGCCCCTTTTCGGAAGCAAATCAACCATAGGCAATCTTTCCCTACATGCCAACCACACAAAGAAAGTCACTTTGGAAGGAATTTTTAGACTCCATATTTGCTTCCAAAGAGGGGAGGGGGATTCAAACTCCCCAAAATGATTTCCACAAGATCTTACTGAGAACTAGCCATTCTTTGTTAAGGCCCACCTTCTTATGTACCCCATATCATCTCTAAGGCTGATATTATCTACCAGCCCAAGAAATAAAGACATCTCATTTAATTCCCATGTGTTGAGGTTCCTTCTAAGAGGGACATTCCAACCCCCTACCTTCTGAGGATTCCAGCGATCAACCACCTTTGCCTCTTTACATAAGGCAATAGCATATATGGGGGGAGCTTCTATTTGGAGAGGACTATTGGAGCACCATTTATCATGCCAAAAAGAGGTCTTCATCTCAGACCCTACCTCCACCCTTATTGCATCCTTGAACTTCTCCTTCATTTGCATGATACATTTCTAACAGCTAACCCTATAAGCGGACGTAGGCATGCAAGTTTCCAATGCATTAGCCAACCCATAATTACTAACAATAATTTCTTTTCAAAGACTTCCATCGTCATTCCCAGTGCACTAGAGCCATCTGGAAAGGAGGGCCTTATTCACAGTCCTAATCCTTTTGAACCCAAGACCACCAATCCATTTCATTTTACATACATCTTTCCAAGCCACCAAATGAGGACCCGTGTCCCCCCTTCTTTTTCCTGAAAGAAAATCTCTATCATTTCTCAATATCATTAGCCCGGAGGTCAGAATGACAAATAGGGAGAGAAAATAGGTAGGGAGACAAGCTAGCACTTATTTGATTAGAGTAACCCTTCCCCTTTTTGAGAGATGAACCCCTTTCTACCTCGCTAATCTTTTATGAATTCTCTCAAGGACTTGGTTCGAGAAGTCTTTGACAATCATAGTCTCTCCCTTCTTCCACCGACTCCACAACTATCTCCCAGGCCACCATCAATCCTATTGCCACCATATAAGGCATATGAAGGAGCAGGTAAAGGAAAAGAGAGAGAGAGAGAGAGAGAGAGAGAACCCTCTTCACTAACATGCTCCCCCTTAAGTGTTTTCTAGGGAGAGAAAAATGGGACAACATTCATAGGTCACATCCATTGAGACAAGGCGTTTGGGGGTTGATGACAAGTGCCACTTGTATCCTTTTGGGCTAGATGCATACCCCATGAAAATGCACTTAAGGGCTTTGAGATCAAGTTTAGACCTGTCAATTTTGGTATATGAACAAAACAACCACATCCAAAGACTTCAAGAGGAATGGAGAACAAAGAAGATGTGGAAAGGGTCTCAAAAGGGGATTTGAACCCAAGCACGTGAGATGGCATACAATTCATAAGGTGGAAAGCAGTCGACTAAGCATCAAACCAAAAGACCTTTGGAACATTCATACCAAGGAGCAAGGCTCAAGTAATATCTAGAAGAAGACAATACTTTTTCCGCAACATCATTCTATTCTAGAGTGTTACGACAAATGGTTTGGTGAATAAAACCATCCTGGGAAAGACTGGATGAGAAGTCCTTTGACATATACTCTCCACCATTATCAGACCAAAGAATCTTCAATTTCATGCGACCATCTTGTGAACGGACTGAAAAACGGAGATTACATCACTTTCGGATTTCAACAAGTAAACCCATGTTGCTCAAGAATAATCATCAATGAAGGTGACAATATTTGAAGCCAAACAGAGAAACAACTGGAGCTGGCCCCCATACTTCTAAGTGGACTACCGAGAAAGGAACAGCATTACTACTAGAACGGATAGGGTAGGAAACTAATGTACTCACATATCTCATAATGAAGATCACAAACAAACAAAGAAGAGAAAAAGTTGGGGAAAACTTTTTTCAGAGTAAGAAATGGCAGGTGACCAAATCTACAATGCCACTGATATAGCTAAGTTCGCTCAGTAGCAAGAGAATCAGGGCTGGGGGATAAGGCATGCTGAACTAGGACAACAGTATGTGAAGAACTATCAAAGATGTAGAGTCCCTGAACTTCATGGCCTTAGTAAGATGGCCAACAGATAACAAATTGAATGGAAATTTTGGAACATGAAAAATAGAGGAAAGGGCCATCCACATAGTACAGGATACCGCAAAGAACCTTTACCCAAAACTAAAGAGACAAAAACCATCTACAACTTGGACTTTGTCTCTTCCAGAACATACATGATATGAAGAAAACAAAGAGGATAATGATACAGGTGTGACGGACAGAGCATATAAGTGGAGGCAAAAGTCCGTGAGGTGAGAGCAGTAGTTGCAGTCTTTAGCTGTGACAGTAGACCCCTTGGGAATTCTATCCCCTTGGGAGTAAACTCAGGCGGACTAGTGTCTGACATTCTTGATCTCTGCTCCATACAAAATTCTACAGTGTTCTATCACAACACAGCCTTGTCCTTCACACAAGGACTGACTAAAAAATAAGCTTGATTACTGCAATAGCCTCTTCAAACAGTTATTGTTGTTTTATAACTTCGTCTCACCACAGTTGAGTTGACTTGCCAAAAAAACTTTGGACTTCACAGGCTAACAGCCTAACAGCACTGCTGTTTATAGTTATACCCCCTTTAAAAATCATCATAAGAATACCTGAAGTCCTTACAATTAGCACTCATCATCAAACAATAGCAATCAACACACACCCCAATGTAAGAATACATGTCCCCAAAGCAAGCACACAATTGTGATAGAAGCATTACCAGTCAACAAATAGAGGTACACTGCTATGATATACTCCCTGCAGTGCAGCAATCAGGTCTTTCACTGAATATTGTGATTAGTAACAAGTCTACACAGTCCCCACTGATCTTTCCTTAGGGTTACACAACCCTCAGACACAACTTCTCTTCAAACAAACAGAAAAAACACAACCTGAATAGCATTCAAATCAACATTACACAAAACATCAGCCTCCAACAAGTAACATCATGCTTCAACTCTGATCAAGCAATCAGGAAATATATCAGAACTTCAAACATATAATAGCAGGCTAATGTCCAGCACTACTCCATCGAATCTGTGTAGAACATCATCAAACTCCATAGACTAATATATTTTCGAAGCACCAGAACTTCAGAAAGATGACAGCAGTGATCTCACATCAATATCATCCATCTACAGCTGAGATTGAAAAACAAAAAACAAAAATTGAGAACCCATGCTAGGGCAGAAATTTTACACTTGTAAAGTCACTACAAACCCCCAAAGCTGAACCAAATCACACCACACTTGTTTCCTTAGATCCATAGTAACAAACTGAACCAGGATCTAGTGATAAATCTCAACAAAAAACTCCATAACGATCGCAACATCATACTTTTTCAAATCTGAGAATTTTTTTCAAAAATACAAAGAAATTACATAAAAATCCGTCAAATAACATCAAGTAACCTTGATATTGAGCTCAAAAAATTGCTAAAATCACACTCTATCAGAAACTATGATCATCGCTCATGGCACTGTCAACATGTTGTCCAGACTGCTATGTCAGCAGGTCTCCTTGTTCTGCTAGGTCTAATATAGCAAAATCTCCCTCCTCTGCTCTGATACCAAGTAGTAAGAGTAGGCGATGTAGGATTAGGATTTACTTAGGTTAAGGTTTGGTAGATGAGAGAAAGAAGAAGAAGAAGAAATGAGAGGAGAGAAATTTGGTAAAACATATAGAGAGTATATTTTACCTCCACTAATACTTCTATATAGACTTTCTCATATGATATACTGTATATGAATGGCATACAAAACAAGAACAATATGAAAACAAACTAGACAAAGATAACACCCCCCCCCCATATACATGAAATTACAGCCATGCTCCCATAGACATGCACTACTAACTATATACACAAACTTCAAAACAAAAGATAATATGGATGGATTAAAGCACATCCTAACCAATGATCAAACAGGTAACTAAGTGCCTTTCAAGTTAGATTAATAGAAAATATTTATATTAATAATAAAAATTAACAATACTTCGTCCCAAAAATTATTTGTATTTTTTAACCTTTTATTTCATAAAAAAAAAAAAAAAGTGCCATGACTCCCCACGTTGAATCCAGTGACTCCAGCGTCGAGTCAACTCCTAAGCCTCCCAAGTTGAATCAAAACCCCAAGTCAGCAAACCATGATAACCAAAGCCTTGGCAGTGGTTCATCCTTCAGAGGAGAAATTTGCAACATCCACAGCTAAGGGTGAAGATTGGGAAGGGGCAGGGTTTATCAAATGAATTAATCAAATTCCAAGAAGAATCCATACCAGAGGTTCCACAAGTGTTCTTCAAAATATTGAGGAGGTCAATAGGTGCCTGGGAGTTTCCTTTGGGAGTCATGAGGAGGAAACAAGGGCTTTGTTTGCAGTATCAGAAATTGAGGTAGGGGAGGAAGGATGCTAAATAGAGGATTAGATCACAGAAATCCAAGAAAATAATATAGGGAGATCTAGGGAATCAGAAATGCTCAGGTAACTTAATTATAAGAAGACTTTGAAGTCTCAAGTTCATGTTTCAGTTAGAAAGATGGGGGGTCTAAAAAGGGTGGAGTATGAAGATTTCAATTTTATCTTGGAATTTAAAAGGGCTTGGTAGTAGGGAGAAGGGGGTGATAGTGAAGGACTTCTTGTGGGGGGAGGATCTGGGCATTTTTCAGGAGTCAGTTAGATCGGGTTGACACTTGACAGAGGGGTCATCAAGGGAATCTGTATTATGAAAAAAAAATGAACTGGGTAGTAGCTCTTGCAGCAGTGGGTACAACAGGGGGACATTATTATTCTTTGTGATACAAATAGGGTGGAGGTGCTAAATACAGAGTTGGAGATGTTTTCAATAACACTTAGGTGTAAAATGAAGGGTGATAATTTGGCTTGGGCCTTGACAGAAGTTTACCGCCCAACTAATAACAATTTCATTAAAAGGAATTCTATGAAGGGTGTTTCCCCGTCATGTGCCTGCATTGGTCAAACTTTTAAGACAGACCAAGTATGAGCAAATTGGATCGTTTCTTGATTTCTCTTAATTGGGAAGATCACTTCTGGCCAGTTCATCTGGAAGCTTTACCTAGGCTAATTTCTGATCATCTTTGATTATCCCTAAAGGGTGCTCCATGATATTGGGAACAAGACCATTCAAATTTAAAAATATGTGGCTTTTAAATCTGAGATATGTGGATAAGCTTAAGATTTGGTTGTTGCCTTTCAAGACAGAAGGGAGACCGGGTAAAGTGTTTTGTCTAAAGATGAAACTTTTAAAAGGAAAACTCAAGGCCTGCAACCAATGTTAATTTGGGGCTGGAGGATAAAAAAAGCTTTTGTTCTTGATGCGATCACAAAATGGGACAAGGAGGAATTAGGTCAGTGAAAAAAAAATCTTCATCAGGACTTCTTGGAGTTCGGATGGAGATAATGAGGTGTACAAAGTTGATTGGCTAAACAAGAAAGATAACTAGACAAAGTTATTTCATGGCATGGCAAACTGAAAAAAATAGGGTCAATTCTATCACCAGATAAAAAGATGGGGAGGTATATATCAAAGACAAGGAGGCTATCAAGGATTCTGTGGTGAACACTTTTGGAAAGCTATCAGCTAACCCTGGTGCATTTTTAAAGGGAAATCAATTCTAGATGGATTTTTTATGTAGGACATAGGCCCAAAAGTAATATGTGGAAGCAAAGACAAATTTAAAGAACCCAAGAACTAACTTTAGAAATAACCCTAAAGTACTTGAATGTTTACAAAGAAAGCTATAGAATGAAAGTGGAACTAAATAGGAATCAAGTAAAAGAACTAGAAGATGAAAAGGAGAAAAATAAGCAAAGAACCCAATAAGGGAAATTTTGAAATTTCAGGGCAGACCCACAAAATTACCAAAATACCCCTGGTTGTGCATCAGCAAAATCTGAAAATTTGCAGGGTGTTAGATGACTATCTAGGGTATCACCATACAAAATTTCATCAAATTCGGATATGTTTAGATTTATGAAATTATATAAAAAATAAAAAACAGGTCTGCACAGTTCTTTAATCAAGAAACCACAAAGAGTTCAAGAAAGATGGTTCATGAACTAGATGAAATCCAGGAGGAACTAATGGAAATTAGAGAAAGAAATAAAGAATAGAATGAATAGCAAACCTGTAGAAAACAGCAGTTAAAGACCTTTGTTTGTGGCCAGCGATTTGACTGAAGAAGACAATCCAAGAACCAATCTTGATGCAGAAAAATCTGTAGCATCAATCTTCAAAAGAAAGTTCCTACCTTGTGTAGACAAATTCAATCAATTAGAATAGATATTTTCACCGGTTAAGATACGAGAGAAGAGATTAAAGAAAGACAAAGGTAGTAGAAAAGAAGAGGAAGAAGTAGAATAAGAAGATAGAATATAGAAGAAGAATCACAGCTTGATATTAGCTGGAAGATGGGAGAAGAAGAAGAGATTAGAGAGGAAAGATGAAGGTAGGAGAAGAATGAGGGATAGTCTAGGGAGCCCACAGCTACAACCTTGGAAGGAGAGGGATAAAGGGTCTCAACCCAACGACCAATTTTTTTTTCAATATCAAAATTCCATTCCAATTAATTTCAGTTATTAAGTTTGCCTTCAAATAGGCTTACAAAACTAAAATAAAAATAGACTCCTAAAACCACTAGGACTCCTTTACATAATATTTCTCAATTTAAAATGCCTCCTAAACTTAGGTGTCAACCCAATGAACAACTTTTTTTTCAAAATCAATATTCCATTCCAATTAATTTCACTCGTAAGGTTGGGTTGCCTTTCAATAGGCTTACAAAACTAAAATAGAAATAGACTCCTAAAACCACTAGGACTCCTTTACATAATATTTCCCAATTTAAAATGACTCCTAAACGTATCCTAAACTAAAGCTGTCAACCAGCCCTCATCACCCTATTAATTTGACTCTTTTAAACTCCTAAAATAACAATAAAATGCATGGCCTAAGGCCCTATTACAAATGTGACCCCAAACAAAAACAAAAATGACCCTAAAATATCCTAAACTACTCCAACTGATCGGATTGTTCCCGGCTTCCTTCCATTGGGCTTAAATCTAGCCCTCTTGTGTGGGGGTACATACAAAAGCCTCTTCATGATGTCCGCATTAGGTTTTATGTGCAAATGAATGCATAGATTCAAGACACATGATGAGATGGAAAACTTAACCAGACATGAAACCTAGTGTAAGCAAGATAACATTCAAGAGCTGATAAGCATTTCAAACCAATTCATTGGCTTGACCATGGTGGGTATCCTTCAATGTTTTCTCTGACCAACAAAGCAATGAGTAACACAATGTTCAACCCCAACAAATCCAGAATGATGTGAAGTATTTTACCAAAGTTTCCGATCAGCTGCCAACCTGACACAACTACTCAAGGTATAGTGGAAAGGTGGATCAGGACTCATGTAGCTAGCCATAAATCATTAAGATTAGGCTCTGCCACTCTAATGATGATGAATAAAAAGAAAAAGTGAGCAAAGTATCATGCACAAATGAGTACCAAACCAAAGGTTGTCTAAAATATGAAAACAAGAGATGTGCAGCTTTACACACCCCCACCCCTCTAAAAAAGCTGCTCAGTACCATTCCCCTGTAGTCTGTTACATGTCCACTTTACATGAATAAATTTTGACAATGAAAAACCAGAAATAACAGAAGAAAATTTCAGAGAACGGTTTCACAAGTCTATACATTGTAGCTACCATAAATCACATAATCAAATGTTAAAACAAATAATGGACTTACTTGTCGAGCAGCAGCCTTTGAAATCCAGGAAGGAAGCAAACAAGGTGTGTTATTTAATGCATCATATGATGTTTCTTTTGCCTTTCCACAGTCAACAACAAAAACCACATCATTAATGGTGATACTTGTCTCAGCCATGTTGGTAGCAAGCACTATTTTCCTCACACCATCTTCAGGCTTATCGAATATTAACCTCTGTGAGAAAATAAAAGGTTTATCAGAGATACAAAAAAGGAAAATCAAGTATTAAATGACAAGTGAGACTTTGTCTCCAAACATGTATGCAATCCAAGGAAGCACGGACAGTGACACGGGACATGGGTACCATACTATACAGACACGACAACACGGCATTTCTTTAAAAACTAAGATATGATATGGCAGGGATACAGCAATTTATTTATTTATTTATTTATTTATTTATATTTTTAGCTACAAAGAAAAAGTTAAATCTTGATGGGAAGAGATGGAGGTGACTGGTACAGCTAGTTTTGTTTTCTGGGCAGAAAATGAAGTTGCTAAAAATCAAGTTATCCCAATGGAAGAAAAATGATTTTGGACGCATCGATGCTAAGAAACAGGTTTGCTTGCAAAAGCCAGCGGATATGGATCAAGAGTCCATCTCGGGGTATCTCTGAGACTAACAGGCTTGTCAAAGCTGAAATTCATAGCGAGTTTAACAGGTTTCTCAAAATGGAGGAAATTTCTTAGAAACAGAAATCTAGAGTGAGCTGGCTAAAAGAAGAAATAGAAACACCAAGTTCTTCCATCGGATTGCAAGCATGAGAAACTCCGTAAATCTGATATCCAAACTGAAGGTGAAAGGAGAATGGATGAGATCTGAAGAGAAGATCAGGGATAGCATTGAAGATCATTATACCAATTTATATTCAAAGCCTTTTTCTGTCCATCCAATTATAGGAGTTGAAGTTGACAGCAGAAATGAAGAGCATAAATGTTGGCTTCAAAAGCCGTTTACTATAGAAGAGGTGGAAGAAGCTCATAACAGTATATTGAATGACAAAGCTTCAGGGTCTGATGGTTTTCCCAGAAAGTTCTAAAGTTTTCTGAGATGTGGTGGGAAAAGATGTTATGGAAGCGTTGGATGCTTTCTACTCGAAGGATCAATGGTGCAGGAGCCTTAGCACTACTTTTATTACTCTTATCCCTAAGAAGGAGGGTGCTGCAGAAATTAATGATTACCACCCTCTTAACTTAGTGGGATACCTCTACAAATTATTATCCAAGATTCTTGCATTGCACCTTAGGACCATCCTTCCGAAGATCATATCAACACCTCAGAATGCATTTGTTTTGGGAAGACAGATTATGGACTGCTCATTGTAAGCAACTGAGCGTATCGATGCAAGGGTAAAAGCAAAGAAGCCTAGTGTGGTGTGTAAAATTGATATGAAAAAAGCCTATGATCATGTATGTTGGTCGTTTTTGGATAACATGCTTCAAAAGATGGGATTTGAGAACCGTTGGGGGAATTGGATGAAGATTTGTATTTCTTCCCCTTCTTACTCAGTTTTAGTGAATGGTTATCCTAAGGGCTTCTTCAAGGGTAAACTGGATAGTAGAGGATTAAAGCAAGGTGACCCTTTATCTCCTTACATCTTTATTATCGTGGCTGAACTACTCAATAGATAGGTTGCAAAGGCTGAGTCAATTGGCATGTTGCAAGGCTCCCATCCGAAGGTGGTTCTTCAATTTATTTCATCCAATTTGCTGATGATTCACTATTTATGTTGGAAGATGATCAAGAGGTTATTAGAAATTTGTGATGCATCTTGCGTATCTATGAGGCTGCTTTACGATGGAAAGTAAACTTGAAAAAATCCAAATTAAGTCCAGTGGGCTTTGTTCCTGCCAATGAGGATTAGGCGTCCATTCTTGGTTGTGATGTGGATACTCTTCCCTCCTCTTATCTTGGATTACCTCTTGGGGCCAATTCCTCCGCTAAGTCTATTTGGAACCCTGTCATCGGAAGGTTGGAGAAAAGATTATCAAGCTGGAAAGGAAAGTATCACTCAAAAGGGGGGGAAGTTGTCCTTCTTAAGAGTGTCGTTTCAAGCATGCTGATCTAATTCTTGTATCCATTCTTTGCTCCGGGCTCGGTGACCAACAAAATAGAAAGAATTCAAAGAGATATCATTTGGCAAGCCGACTAGGGAGGCAGGAAAATCAATTGGATTTGCTGGTCTCAGATTGTAGGCCATTGGATCAAGGGGGGCTAGGAATTAGATCGGTCAAATGGGTTGAGCCCTGTTGAATAAGTGGCTTTGCAGGTTTGGGGTTGATCGAGATGTGCTTTGGAGGACAGTGATTGCTGCCAAATATGGGGAGGAGACACGGTTGGTATTCTCAAGATCCATCTGGGACAATGGGATGTGTTGTCTAGAAAAGTATCTGTAAAGGTTTCACTATGTTCAACTGTCTTACCAGATTCAAGGTCTATAATGGAGAAAGGGTCTTCTTCTGGAAGGATCTGTGCTCTGTGGTATTAAGGTGGCCATATGCAGATTATTCCTTCATTTTTATAGGCTAGCTGATTGCAAAAATGGGACTATTAAAGATCACATGATCAAGACGTGCATCTTCTGTTCTTGAAATTTACATTTTAGGAGGAACCTTAATGATTGAGAGGTAGACAATATGGGAAGATTGTTGGAGATCCTGGAGGGGTATGACCTTGGGGAAAGGGAGGCAGAAGATGAGAGGGTGTGGTTGTTGAATAAGGAGAACGTCTTTACTGTGAAATCTATATACAATGTGTTGACCATCGGTGAGCCCTGTTACTTCCGGCTAGCTTCATCTGGCACAACCATATTCCTTCCAAGATATCTTTTCTAATGTGGGCTCTTTGGTGGGACCATATTCCTACTCTCAACAATCTTATTTGCAGAGGTTTGATATCCCCAAACAGATGCAGCATGTGTGGGTCAGCAGGTGAATCTTCCAATATATTTAGAAAAAACCAGTACGTTTTCTGGTTCAACTGTCATAACTCAACTAAACCACACACACCCCATTTATATATGCCGCCAAAGCACCCCTACAACCAGAAAGTCAGAAACCTCATATGCACTATATACATAACATGACATCAAATGATACACATATTCACATCCACAAACACACACACACACATATACAGATAATATGCATCTATAGACACCAATGGAAGGAAAATGTATGATTGAAGCAAATTGTCTCATGAAAGATCATATGTAGATATACAGAATATAGTAATACACATATATTCTAGAGTCAAATCTTGGTGTCAATCAATGAGAAAGTTATGAAGTTACCTGCTCTGAGCTAGCCATGGAACCATGACATGCAAGCAACAGGACTTTGCTTGGATCTCCCAAAAGAGGATGAGATTGGAGCTGATCCTTTAGAGCATTTATGTCATCCCACCCAGTCATAAAAACCAAAACAGCTCCAGGCCTTTCTTTTCTACATATATGGCATAGAACATTTTCTATGAGGTTAAAACCTATAGAATCAGGAGTCCAACAAGACAACGACTCCCGAGTTCGTGGGCTACACTCCCTAAAATTGGCAGCTTCAAGTGCATCCTGTTCACAGGTTTAAAAAATTGAAATGTGATAAAGAAAAACAACATGACAACGCAATGGGTAAATAGCATCACAGAATCTACATACCTCAACAACAGAAGCAATCTGACTCTTCCTCTTTCTGAGAGCTTGTTTCTGCATTTTCCACATCTTGTCTTGACCATAATCATCAATTTGATTATATGGAGTCAATCTATATCCGGTCATTTCCAGAATGTTCTCCAGAAAATGAGTTCGAACTGGGTATGTAAAACCCTGAGAATAGAGCAAAAAGATGATCACCCACATTCCATGGAAACATCAACACATTTCAAGCCGTGAACTTTTTCATTGAGAAACTAATAAACGGTACAACATAGACATTTTAGTCCATTAGCACTTCAAGAAAACTTCTTGACAGCTAGTACAGAACCTTCTTAATTTACAAAAGAAAATTTTATGCGAATGAAATCCTCAACAAACAAATCTGGGGAATTAGTTTCCACAATTATGAATCAACCTCCCAAAATCACAGGAAAAAAAAGAAAAAAAAGAAAAGAAAAAGACAACAGACTTCCTTCCGTTTGCAGACGCAAAGCAATTTTTTGACATTGCAAGAGTGAGAGAAGTCATATTCATCAAAGATGTGAAACAGCAATCATATCCTGCCAGAGACATGTCCAAAACCCTAAAATTAGCTTGTTTAACAACTTCTAAATCATAGTTGTCCATAACAGAATTTGAGACAACTGGGTGAAAACCCAAGCCATTCAACACCCAGGGAAAATGGAAGCTCATAATATGCAAACAATCAATCACCATCATGTTAAAAAATTGATACTTCCAAATTCCTAATCCCTTGGCTCTTTCCTCATATTTTAGAGCAGCTGAGGAAAAGACATCGCCAGTTAAAACCATAGTTACCTACTCCCTGAATGCTTTTAAACTTAGAATGAAACAATGACCACCCCAGGATCTGACAAACAAGGTTTATTTCATAAAAAATCTTCAAAATTAATTAGTAGAAAGTTGCAGCATAACTATAAGGATAGACCAACAAAAGGAAAGAAATAGCCAAATAATAGGCAGCTGACTTATACCACTATACCACTATTCAAAGAACAGAAGGGAACTGCCTCCCCTGGTAAATATAAGGAGCAACAGAAGTACAGATCGAATTCACATTTAAGCAGGCACAACAAAAATATAACCAAGGTAACAAAGATTGAGCACATAAATAAAACAAAGACAGCTTTTGCAGGCATCACATTAGTAGAAAATCATTGCATCAACCAAACATGATCTAACATAATCAAAGCATCATCTTAAGTGAAATTAACCCTTGAAAAATGAAAAAGGAATGAATATTCTAAACGCATAAAAATACAGTTAAAACTGCAACAGCATAATAGACAACCATAGTACACATCAAAAATATTAGTTTCTGGTGAATTCTATTAATCAAAATGAGATATTGGCTGTTCTGCACATACAAATAATACAGGTCATTAGCATCTCGAACTTACTGGAATGTGTATAATTGGAGCCCCACCAAAGTAGGATGAGAAAAGCTCTGCATTTAGTGTTGCACTCATCAAAATCAGCCTCAATTCTGGCCGACGAGGGAGGAGGTCTTTTAGGACAATAAGCAAAAAATCTGGCATCAATGCAAATAATAGTAAGAATTCACATTTCAACTACCCAAGAACAAACCAGAATTAAGTGTAAAATTTACCTTCATTCATTCCACGCTCATGAATCTCATCCACGATAACATGAGTTACACCTTTCAAATTTCTATCCACAAGTAACCGTCTCAACAAGATGCCTGTGGTGCAAAAAAGAAGGCGAGTCTCCCTCCCCTTCATACCCTCTAGTCGAACTTTATAACCAACCTTTCACGAAAGAAAATGAAGAAATGGAAAGTTTACACTTCAATTTATTTGATGGATGAAAATGTTTGACAATTACAACTGTTTGATGCAAGTGCTGTCAGAATCATTCGAGGCAGAACTCACAGATTCTCCCAATTTCTCCCCTCTCTCTGCAGCAACTCTTTCAGAAACAGTCATAGCAGATATTCGTCTAGGCTGAGTACAAATAATGCTACAGACAGCTCCATGGGCAGCATCTATTTCAGATTCTAAAATATATTGAGGAAGTTGTGTGGTCTTACCACAACCAGTCTCACCTGAGATGACAACAACCTGTGGAATTATCAAAAGATACCACCAACCGTTATAATTAATAAAATCAACAGTACGATTAATTAAAAATTGACGGATGAAAAAGTTGAAAACATTAGTCATATAGAACAGATGACCCAAATGCACTTGCACATCATAATAATACTAGATGGGTAGGGGGAAAGAAGAAAAAGAAAAAATTAATGATATTGGCCATACAAAATGAAGAATAGATGTCATTTTGTACAACTGAAATTGAACAATGGTAATTGGTGCCTTTGGACAGTGTATTAGACCCAAAGTTATTTTGGTGAATAACCAATAAAAGAAGAAGAAAATATGAAGAAAAAAAATAAAAGACCCCTCCTTCATTAAAAGCCTAGTGCAGATCAAACTCATATTAGAAACAAAAGAAGGTAAACATCACAAAAACGACAGCAGTGTTAACAGTGAACTAACCAACTCACCCAAAACCTTAAGGTGTTAGGAGAGACACAAATTAATACACTTCAACACCCCCCATCAGAAGGAACACTGTTCTCTCCTGGAAACACACTCAGGGAGCCAGATGCAATTTCACACAACGCATACACATGTGCATACAACTACATCCAAGAAAATACTTCCGTCAGGATTCGAACTCGCTACCTGGCTTGGCTCTGATACCATGTAAACAGTAAACCAACCAACTCTCCCAAAACCTTAAGGTGTTAAAAGATACATTAATTAATATACTTCCACACCCCCCCCCCTATGAGGAACACTGTTCTTTCATGGGAACACTCGGGGTACCAAGTGCGACCATGTGAGTCCACAATGTGCACACACATGCATTACTACACCCAGGATAATCCACAGCCAATAATCCAGAGAAACCATCACCAGTTCAATTAATTAGAAATGGACAGTGCAACCACTTCCAACCTTACTCTGCCTCAACCCCTAATTGTCTCTCCTATGGTGGCCCTCGATTGTCGCCCCAAGATCAACTTCTCTATTGTCACTCCTAGTTAAGATTTACAACCAAAGCAGAACTTTTCTGAAGTCTTTTTTTACAGATAAAGATAATTGTATGGATTGAAGAAATGTACGAGAAGTACATCCCTCCAAATGCATAAATGCAGAAACTATAGCAAACATGGGAAGATAAGATAACCAATAAAATAGCAAGGATAGAGTTTGAGATGGAAGCTTCCCTGGATCCGTGCTGGAGTCTTCAAAAACTCTTTGAATCCTTTGAAGCCACGTCATCTGAATTACTGCAGCAGGAATACTTTTGTAGAAACGTATGGGGTGGTCATGATTGACCACAACTAAATCATAGTGTCCCTTGGAGATAGGACTCTTGACAAAAGGTTGTGATGATTATGAAACATCACAACTCCTCATGAAGAGTCCTCTTGGAATATGCAACTCCTTGAGAAGAGTTCCCAACCAACACAACCTTATCCAACATTATCCATTTTTTCTCTCATAAAAAGTTGTGTACATAAAGAAAGAGTTGTGTTGGTTAGTCAACCACCACAACCCTACATTTATGGGTATCACATATACCAAGAGTTATCTGGATAAGGGTATGTCTTTTCCTTCACACCCTTTGGATAAGTATAAATAGAGGAGGGGTATGACCATATCACACATCAAAATTGGATGAGAATTCTTTCATAATTGCTCTCTCCTCTCATTCTTATCTTAAATTCTTATATACTTATCCAAAGGTGTGTGAATGATAACTAGTCTCACGACACCTTATCACAACCTTATCTAGAAACAATTTGTTTAAACTGAACCAAACCCAACCCATGAAACCAATTGTCAAGGGTATAAAGGCAATCCATTATTGTTCTTATCTTATTGGTTGACGATCTTTATGGGCCTGACAACTTCGCAATATAAAGGCTTCTTGCCGAAAGCTCCCCTAGACCTTCTTGGCGCCATTCCTCAAGAAGTTGTAGCATTGAGGCATGAATAGCCCACACCCGCCTAAACTTTCTCAAGAAGAAAGACCATATAGAATGGGTTATCGGACAGTGTACAAATTGGTGGCTCACCGTTTAAGCATCAGAGAGGCACATACAACAATGACTAGAAAGTTGGACTCGTGTTTTTATCAAATTTTCGATAGTAAGTACCTTGTTCCATTACACAAGCCATTCGATTTCCAACTGATCCTTGCAACAACACATCCATCCCCCTCCCTCACCATCAATTTGAAGCATGTATTGACAAAAAAACTGCACTCTCCACCACATTTCCATACCCTGCTTTCCTCCTCTTTAATAGTACCTATCAGCCTTTCAATCACACATATTGCAGAATCACCTCCCAATCATTTAATGACCAGTGAAGATGCAGATTCCATGCTCTATTTTCTAGGTCTCATTAAATAAAAGCTTGCACAGATCAACTCTTACATGTGGATAGCATGAAGATGTCTTGGAAATCACACATCAGTGGGGTGTCCCCACACCATATATCCCTCCAAAAACTTGGCCTGGGTTCCAGCCCCTACCTTATAGGCTTCCTTAGATAGAAAATATTCATATTCCTTAGTCATTCCTTTCCATATGATCTTCTCAGAATTCTAGAATCCCAGCCACCTTCAGCCAGTCCATACTTTGATGCAATCAATTTGCGACATAAACTTCCCTTTTCTTCACCAAATCTCCACATTGTCCACAACCATTGAGCACCGGAGTGAATACCTTTTTCCAAACCAATAAATGGAACTTTTTCTTCACATCCAAGGAGGCCCATAAAAAGTTTGATGTAGGACCCCAATGGGATTATCCTACAATAATTATGATGAACAAAAGCCTAAAATAAAATAATATGAAAGAAAGATTGAATCCTCTTTTTTTTTTTTTTTTGGCTGAATAATATGAATTATATTAAAGATGTAGGGAAGGAGAATACAAGAAACCAACTTAAAACAGTTGGACCCAATACAGAAAAGTAGAAATAAATGAAAAAGGAGAGCTTAATTTAGACTCTCCTTAGTCTAATACAATATCATTACAGCAGCATCTCCTCTTCCAAACTACCCACAAAGATGAAGTCTTTCTCAACACCCCTCTTGGCCAACTTGTCCGCCCCCTCATCAGCCTCTCTCATAATCCACCTGAATGAGATATTCAATGAGGAAACCAGGAATGCTGCTTCCTTAATAATATGAGATAGTCTCCACGAGCCTGGACTGCCACTCCTCATCCATCCAATGACTACTGCCGAATCTCTTTCCACCTCTATGTTGTGTGAAGCTACTCCTTTGGAATGTAATAATGTCAACCCAAAGAGTAGCGCCTTTATCTCCACAAAGAGTGAATCTCCATGTCCCAAGGGACCCGAATAGGCTACTATGCAAGTTCTCAATGCATCATATTTTGAGCCTCCAATACCTGATGGGCCCGAATTTCCTAATGAACTTCCAACAAAGTTGAACTTCAAAGTGTTTCCCACCAGAGGATACCAACAATGAACCACTTAGGGTACATGGGGAGAGGAATCGATGACAGTAGATAAATTTCTGATGAGATTGTCCACCAACACTCCTTTAAAGCATGATTCCTCCGATGCCCAATTAGCCAACCTAATGGATATGCATTCAATTAGTTGATTGGAGGTTTTTCTTTTGTCAAGAAAGATCCACCTATTTCTTTCTTCCCATATGGACCAAACAATGATGATAGGTAAGTATCTCCAAATCATCTTACCCCTTTTTGAAAAAGGAGCCACCGACCATTGGTTTAAAAAGTCCATCATCTCCATTGGAAACACAAAGGGAACCCCAAACGCATTAATGAAATACCACCAAACATTCCGCACATAATGGATAAGGATGTGATTTACCGATTACCCATCTAGACAACATAATTGGCAAAGCTTTATACCGATGAGGGGGCATGGGATTTCCAAATGATTTTTGAAGGAAATGAATATGAGGATAAAGGATTATTAGGATGATGAATTCGGTCTATAAGCATTTTCCTGAATGAAGAGGGAGAAAAGCACCCACTCAAACAGAGGGACCACAATCAAGAGTCAGGGAACATGGGGTCAATGAACACATCGGAAAGAAAACTAATCAACAAGGGTATCTTCAATTTCAAAGTCTCTTAAACCTCTACGCAAACCAAGATCCCATGCTAAGTTTGAAGAGGGTGTTAGTGATGAGTAAAAATAAGAGATTGATAAACCTTTCTTGGATGAGATAAAGAATATTCCTTAGAATTTTGAGGCTAGCACTTCCTCACCCCACCACTTCTCCTCCCAGAACTTGATTTTATCCACTCTTCCCACATCACATCTAGTAAAAGATATGAAAAGAGGGTAAATCCTACTGATGTTCTTCCAAGGACATGTAGTTAGTACCCTTCCTCCAATTTTAGCATTCCATCCATTGACATCCAGCCCATACTGAGCTCCAATGATCGAATGCCACATATTGTCATCTTCACATGGAAACCTCCATAGCCATTTTGCCAGGAATGCATCATTTTTTACTAATAAGTTTCCCAAACCCAGTCCCCCTTTTCCACCAACCTGCAACCCATATTCCAATTCAGTAAATGATCCCTTTTGTTCACCCCAGGTTCCCGAAGGAAGATTTTTTGCATTTTTTTCAATAGCTTTAATCACTTTACCAAGGGCCTTAAATATAAACAGATAATAAGTTCCCAAGTTTGAGAGAGTAGATTTTATCAAAGAAATTTGACCTCTGAAAGATATATAAGCTCTTCTCCATGCTCTTAATCTTTTTGACATTTTCTCCAAGACAGGTTGCCAAAAGTATGGTGCTCTTGGATTGCCCCCTACAGGTAGTCCAAGGTATTTAATAGGCCAAACTTTTTGTTCACATCCCAAGATCCCAACAAAAGTATCTCTCTTTCATTCAAATTGAGACCAACCACTTTGGATTTTTTCATGTTAACCCGCAACCCTAAGATTCCTTCAAAACACAATAACACCGATCTTAAGTTTGTAATATATTCCTAGGAGGCCTCACAAAATAATATTGTGTCATCCACGAACTGAAGATGGGACATTGATACTTGACCATTACCCACACCAAATCCTTTAACAATATTCATTTCCTCTGCTCCCATTATTAGCTTACTTAATTTATCTACAACAACTATAAAAAGGAATGGAGAAAGGGTATCCCCTTGTCTAAGTCCTTTTTTAGCAGCAAAGAAGCCTTTTGAAGTCCCATTTATAAGAATTGTGTAATATACCGAAGAGATACATCCTCATATCCATTTTCTCCACTTTTGCTCAAACCCTTTCAAATTCATAACATAATCCAAGAAATCCCAATTTACATTGTCATATGCTTTTTCCAAGTCTTGCACAAAATTCCTTTCCTACCTTTGACTTCATTCCTCCACACATTCATTGGCAATAAGTATTTCATCAAGAATCTATCTGTCTTTAACAAAGGCCCCTTGGGATGATGATGTACTACCACCCATTACTTCACAGATTCTTTTGGAGAGTACCTTCGAGATGATCTTGTATACACTACTGATCAAACTTATTGGCCTAAAATCCCTAAGCGCTAAGAGACCTTTTTTAGGGATAAGAGCAATAAAAGTAAAGTTCATACTCGTATTGATTGTGCCTCTCTCATGAAATTCATTGAAAACTAACATAAGATCAGACTTAACCACTTCCCAGCAAGATTTGTAAAACGCCATAATGAACCCATCTGGTCCAAAGGACTTCTCACCATCCATTTCCACAATGGCCTTATGAATTTCCTCTTCCGTAAATCTTTTCTCTAGCAAATCTGCCTCGGCAGCCAAAATAGTCTCCCATTCCAGACCTTCTACTCTTCTACTGTGTTAGGGGGAGTGGAATAAAGAGTGGTAAAATGTTGGGTAAAAGAATTCTCAATCGCATCAGGGTCTTCAATAGGTACACCATTACATGAAATCTTGTTTACTTGATTTTTAATCCTTCTTGCATTAGCTATTCTGTGGAAAAATTTAGGGTTCACATCAACTTCCTTAAACCATCGAAACTTTGCCTTTTGCCTCCATTTTAATTCCTCGTTCCTTAAGATCTTCTCACATTGAAGTTTAAGTCTTCTTCTTTCTTCCCCTTCCGCTTGATCCAATACCCGATCTTCCTCTATTCTATCTAACATCTCAAAATCTAGGGAAATCTTGTTTTTTTCTTCCTCAATATTGCAGAACACATCTTTGTTTCATCCTTTTAATCTACTCTTTATATGTTGTAATTTTTTCATTTATGAGAAACCATTGCAACCAGAAACTTGGCATTCATGCCACCATTCTCTTATAGTTTCTTGGAACTGTGGATGGGAGATTCACATGTTCTCAAAGCTACAGGGAAAATGACCTCTCCTCATACCCGGATGGTGTAGTAGAATAAGAGTATGATCCGAAGTGATCCTAGGCAATGCACACTAAGAGGGAATCCCAAAAGTAGACTCCCATTCGTTGGAATATAAAAATCTATCCAAATGGCTGCATGAAGGATTATCTTGGAAGTTGGACCATGTAAATCTAGCATTCAACAACGGAATGTCAATAAAAGCACAATTGTTAATGAACGTGTCGAACTCCCTCATTGATCTTGTAGTTCTTGATCTCCCTCTCTTCTCATGTGATACCTGAATAGCATTGAAATCACCACCCACACACCAAGGAATATCCCATAACGCTTGTATATCTGATAATTCTAGCCAAAACACCTCCCTTTCATGAGGTCTAACTGGACCATAGACCGAGGTTAAACACCAAAAGACCCCATCCTCCTTGTTCTTAAATTTGATTGAGAAAGTGTAGGCCACTGGGAGAGTTTTAGTACTCTCAAATAGTTCCTCCTTCCATATGATAAGTTGTCCACCCAACGCACCAAAAGAAGGAAGGAATGCCCAACTCTTATTTCTAGATCCCCATATGCTCCTAACCCATTTCTGATCCACATACTCCAGTTTAGTTTCTTGAAGCATGACTATATCCACCTTTGCCTTTTTTGAAGATTCTTTAATGAGAGTCATCTTCCTGGCACTCCCCAATCCTCTCACATTCTGGGAAAGGATCTTCATTAGTCCCCCTGCTTCTTGAACCTCTCACAGGATGAGGCCCTCTTAACCCAGAGTAACTATCATAGTTAATTCCGATGGTCAAATTACCCAGTTCCCATCTGCTTCCTTTATTTTCATCATTTTTTTCACAATAGGAGTAGATTGAATACCTAACTCTTTCTCCAGGTGATCCACCTCATTCTACATCATTTTGAACATCTCACCCTATCGGTTTGGGGAATCACCCAGGGGTCCATCCATACCCAACATACTAGCTACCACCTGGAAAATCGAGTAGGAGAAGGATTGCTTCCATTCTGTCTATTCATTAGATTTTTTTCAATTTGTAAAGACCTCGCAAAGATCAATTCAGTCACCCTCTCCACCATGGATTCCATAACAAGTTGCATGATAGCTTCCAGAAAAGAAGGGGTAGCACTTTCAATCATACAACATCCATTTGGTTTACCAACCCCCTACATAGAATTATTGATGGGAAGGAACATAGAAAACAAAGGAGAGAGATAGGGAATTTATGGAGAATGCAAATAATGCGATGAATAGATATTGTAGTTAGAAGAATGAGATTAGGAAAGACCTGGTGTACCTAGAATAGGAGACACTCTCAGCCAAAGCTCTGAAAGCGCAGGAGGGGTTGAATTGTTGGAGGCTCCAATAGCTTGTGTATATATAAGTGAATGCCCAGCATGAGACGCAAGAACCAACCCTCCCCCTTTAGCTTGAGCAAGAACTTGAACCATAGAATCTTCAACTACCTCAATCAAACACTCCAGCCTATTCCCAGGGATCGATGAAGGCACATCTTCATTGAGCTCAAAGATCCGGGTGATCATTCGGACATTTTCATCGGCCACCTCATCCAACCTTGCAGTTTGTCGAGAACAATAACACTTTCAATGCCCGATGAAGATGAGGAGTCAGATGAAGATTCATAGTCTGAGGAATCTTGCTCCATAGATTCCTCCTCAACCATCGATCATCTATAGAAATGAGGGTTCGACCTACACGATTCTGAAAAATTAAGGATTTTCCTTGTAGAACCAGCAAAGCCCTCGAGCGTATTAGGCATATCTGTTCGATGCTCCCAGCAACACAATTGGTTTTGAATGCCCCCTCTTCATTCGGTGGGATGTACTCGCCAAGAATCGATTTCCCCTTTTTCGTTGTTGGATCGCTGAATCCTTTCTTCATTGATCTTCTTTTGTGAATTAGGTTCGGTTGGCCTGTTAACCTTTCTCCAGAAAAAATCTCCCCTCCCCACTCGAGTTATGGTTTTTTTGTGAATTCCAATTCGTGTTGAATCCACGGCCCATCGACCCAGGTGCACTAATGGGCTCGATAGGAGGCCCGTTAAAATCTCAACTCAACATCGCCCAGGGCCCATCATTTTGAAATGAGGTTTTAAATTTTGGATTCCCCTCCCTCACACCATTTGTCGGGGTATTCGGCCCATATATCTCGGTGGAACCCATTTGCATTTTACCTTTTCGTTTACTCTGGGCACGTGTCCAACCAAGCATGTTGTCATCTTCTCCATACGAAAACCCTAACTCCTTCCTCACAGTGATTGGCGAGAAGTGCTCTACAGCTCTGACGAAGACGCATGGTGTCACAAAATCCGCATTAACATTGACTTCTTCAATGGTTGACACCCAGATATTAAAAATCATCCCACCCTCACAAAGATGCATCACACGGGGGATCTCTGCCCTATTGCTCATAGCCACCAATATTCTAGCCTTCGTCAGGTCAGTGAGGTTGATGGTGGCCTTCGAGATCTTCAAAAATCCTCCACAAATCCCCCCAAGAATCTCAAACACCTGGAGATTCCATAAGTGGAAAGGGAGCCAACAAAGCCCCAACCAACATCCCATGGTTGAATAGTGGGGTATCAACCTTGTTACAATTCGGATTCCATTTATAAAGAAGAATGGAATATTTTCTTAGTTGAAGTGATTCTTCCGAAGGTGGTGGCAGCTTGTAGAGAATAGCTTTGTGGCTGTTAAATGGATACACCGTAATCCTGTGCCTAAGCACATGTTGGAGAAAATCATTCACTTTGTACCAATCCTGTAGGGGGCCTTCAACTTCACAAACCCACGATGAGTCCCATTCCATTGTAGAGAAATTTTTTCCCCAAATAATAGCCTTCCCAGGCCCACCCACCAGTCAGTCCTTCCTCTAAGGTTGTGGAAGGAGTGGTTTGTTCCAGGGATTAGGGGTTTTAGGATGGCCAGTCAAAGCGAACTTACTATTGTCCCTAGCCCCCATAAATGAAATAAAACCCCTCCAACCCGAACCCTCTATTCCGCATGGGATGCAGATGCGAACCCCATCACTAAAGCTTTAAAGGCTACTTAAAATAATGAATCTTCCCCGCTCGTTGTTTCTTACTTCTAGATTAAAGAACTATTAGGTTCTCTGTGTTTCTGCCAAAAAGGTAGGAAAACACCATTCCTACATGCCTCCACTAAACCATTAGAAAACCATTCCACAGTTGTCGGATTAAGGATAATCGATCATCCATCCACTTCCACTATCTTAACGTCAAGGGAATCTCGATAGACCTGCTTACGAAATTTTTCCTTTCAACCAAAAAATCCATCTAGGTTGTCGAAACATCCAGAACGAACAAGAACCCAAAAATAAAAACTAGAATCAGGAGAAAATGGTTAAGACGAAAAAGGATGCGGCGAGTTCAATTACTGTTATGATCTATAAATGAAGGCTAAATGGAGAATCGATGGATGTAGCTAGGAAGGGAAAGAAACAAGGTACTTGGGACCAAAGTTCAAGTTTAGGTCATTTTGAGGTAAAATCTCATGGTTCTGGCAAGGTTGATGATTCTGGAAGGTTCATGGTTCGTTGCGGCTTGTTCATTGTTCATGGCTCCGACAAATCTCCCATATCTTCGGCATATCTCCAGAGTTCATTGTTGAAATTAAGTCTCTCATCAAGGGCTTGAATACCGAGTTACATCACGTTTCGATGAACTAGTACTTCTTTCTTTTCAAGAAAGAAATATTAAATCTTGAAATTCAAGAATGCAGAAAATTCAATTAAACACTTCAAGAACTCAAATCTTTAACAAAATAATGCAAGAAATTCAATTTTTAAATCCAAGTAATAAAATAAAGAATGAAGGAACATAGAGGTAGTTATGGATGAGTTCTTGGATTTAGGGTTTGAGAAAATTTCAAGATTCTTGATTTTTCAAGAAATCTTGAAAGAACTTAGATATAAGGACTAGAAAATTAGGGAAAGTTTTAATAAACTTGGTTTTAGGCAAATGAAGGCTATAGAAGATAAACGAGAGTATAGACGATGGGAATATGGAAAAAAATCTAAAAATAAACTTACTAGAAATTTTCCAAATTTCAAGAAATTAAAGAATGAGGGCTCATTATAGTTCTTAATTAAGAATCTTTGCAAAGGTGAATAAAAAACCAAAAAAAAGAATGAAATAAAGTAGAAATTAAGAAAGAAATCAAGAAATAAGAGGTAGAAGAAGAAGATTAGGAGAAGAGAGAGAAGTAGAAGGGGGAGAACTCACCTTAATGTGGGATTCTTGAGAGGACATAGCACCAGCAGTGAGGCACCAAGCTTCAAATTTTCATTGATAAAAAAAGGCCCCTTACATAGTGGCGGCTGGTCTTTATAAAGACCATAATTAATAATACAAAGTTTTGACTAAAATACCCCTAACTAGTGGCTGCACGGGCCAGCACTTAAAAGTCCCTATAAAACTTCAAAAAAATGCCCTAAATATCTGAAACTTTTCTAAATTGCAACTAATTCCCACCCCAAGGTTCATAAGGCCTTATTACAAAAAAAAATCTCCATAATTAAAACCTAGAAACATAAAGAAAACTAACTCTAATAAAGTGGGCAGTAAGTTTTCTACTTGAAATTCTCTTTGGACCATGGCTTTCGCTTCCAAAGAGGATATATCTTCTCAAGCTATTACAAAACTTCCGCAACATCAAAGTTCTTATGAAGATTTTCCAACTTCTATAACACTAAAAAATGGGGTGGAAAACATTGATAAAGTATATTGGAAAGAGAATTCTTCATTTGAGGGGATTCCAGCTACTCATCCCCGTATCGTTAGATGGAGGGTCCAAGCACTGAGATTAATGAGCAAAATAGCTATGGTAGGGTAGGTTTACAGAGGACGGAAGAAAAGGGGGCTAAAGGATCCTTGGGGGAGGGAACTTTTGTGCAAACTAAAAGCTAGGATGGCACCGGTAGGTTCCTGACAGAACGGCTTTCGAAAAAGGAATAGGGACTGAGGGTTGAAGTGTTGACAGTAAACTAACCAACTCTCCCAAAACCTTAAGGTGTTAGGAGGTACACAAATTAATATACTTCAAGACCCCCCCTCATGAGGAACATTGTTCTCTCCTGGGAACACGTTTGGGGAGCTAAGCACAAGTCAACACAACGTGTA